>JBDFRD010167655.1:0-23482 GCA_039654405.1 Bullina lineata | reverse complement strand
CACACACACACACACATAAAAAATGCTTGTTTTGTTGTACAAGGATGTCTAAAATGTGAAGTAGATACTTCTGTTGGATGACTTAAGTCAAAGTTCAAGCTTGTTATAATAGTAGAGCTCTTGGGATAATGGAATTCCTCATCTGTAAATACATTTTAAAAATCAAATCTCTAATATTTTTTTCTTTCTTTAAACTACCACTGTAAACATACAATGCTGTTCATGTAAATGTACGAATATTTTACCATGTAGGTATATAAATAAATATAATATTTTTTGTGAAAGTAAGTTTAGTAAGTACTGCTATTACATTATGTGTGTCAGTCACAGGATATATGGAAGTTTACAAAAACCTCATGCAGATTCAAGAAGAAAATATAACTAAGGCATCACAAGTCTTAACATAAAGCAAGTTTGATGCTTTTTTAAAGTGTTTTTCAGTGGATATTGATCAGCATCAGATTGATTCTTTTACATTGCATTACTCTTTTGGTAACATTTTAAAAGCAGTTCTTTTCCAGTATACACTGCTTTTACTTTTAGGTTTCAAGAAAAGCCTACATACTTTTTATCACTGACTATCACTGGCTAAGTGGTAGTGCACTTAACACTGGATTAAAGATCACTGGTTCATATCCAAGTAAAGCTGAAATTTAATGATATGTCTTATGAGCCGGTTCTGATAGGCTGCACTTTATCTCTCCAAGTACTAGCAAGAGGAAAAAGTGAAATATAAAGTAAAATTAAGTTATTGTCATAGGAAGCTATTCCTTCTCTACATGAAATTTCAATCATGTCTTTGTAAGCAAATTTAGAGGGTGTTCTTGCCTCTTCCAACAGAATGCTCTTGGGCAAGGCTTGATACTTGACAAGTAGTGTATTGTCTTGTAGCCCAAGGTTTGCTTCTGTTGTTGTTAAGGGATGAAAGGCCTTGTCAAGTTGTATTGTGTTATCACAGTTTTCAGAGGCCATGGAAAGACTCAAAAAGTCTGAAGTGCCTTTATGATGTCGTATTTTTCTAAATCATCTTATGGGCATGATGTGACTATGACCTCCAACGTAAACAACATCATTCAGATGTCTGTCACGCTAGCATTATAGGTTTCTCCTGTTCAAGAACTTGAGTAGACCTGCATACGTGCTTCTTGATATTACTCTAAAATAATGTCATATAAGGATCTAGAAGATGATTTGTTTGTTTCATTAATATAAATGTAACCATAACACTGAATAGATAGGTAGGCTACTGAATATTTGCTCTTTGTGGAGAATGTTTCCAATGCTGTTTTGTGATTCCAATGTTTGTTTGACATATCTTCATTACTGTAAATTTCTGTGGCTAAGTACAGCTTCAGAAGTTTAAAAATGAAAGATGCATATTACATGTGTAGTTAGTAGATATAAGACGGGTCACACAGTTAAAAGAATCCTTCATTAGGTTTAATTTATGTCTTTTGTCTCCAGTGAACAGTGGGATTACATGGATTTTCATGGCCTTCATGTGTAACTGCAATACTGTAAATACTCCAAAATAAAATACATCCCCAAATCAACCACGTTAGTTGTCAAGTTATTAAATACTAACTTTACATACATGTACATATTCCTGATAAAACTGCCAAAGAAAGGAGACCTCAGCAAATGTGCAAATTACAGAGGGATTACCCTACTGTCAGTTCCTGGAAAGGTTTTTAGCAGGATCCTACTAAATAGGATGAAAGACATCATCGACCCACAACTCAGAGACCAGCGGGCTGGCTTTCGGAAAGATCGCTCGTGCACGGATCAGATTGCTACGCTGAGCATTATCCTGGAACAGTCCCTAGAGTGGAATGCCTCCCTCTCTCTCAACTTCCTCAACTATGAGAAAGCCTTTGACAGTGAGACAGAGACTCTATAGAAACTGCTACGACACCATGCAGTGCCAGCGAAGCTCACCAACAGCGTCAGGAATTTGTACAGTACGAGGGGCTCACCTGCAGTGTAGTCCACGGAAGCCAGGTTTCGGAATCTTTTGGAGTCCGAACAGGGGTCAGACAGGGATGCCTGCTATTGCCGTTTCTCTTCCTGCCCACCATTAACTGGATCATGAAGACATCCACAGTACAGAGGCAGAATGGAATTCAGTGGACTCTCTGGTCGCAGTTGGACAACATAGTGCTACTCTCACACACCCAGCAGCAAATATGCAGGAAAAGACCAGCATTGTGGCCAAGAACTCATCCATGCTGGGCTTGAATATCCATCGAGAGAAGAGCAAGGCTCTAAAAACAAACACCATCAGCACAACCCACATCACACTAGAGGGTGGAGAAATAGAAGAGGTGGATAGTTGGCAGCATCTTTGACTCACAGGGAGGGACCAACGCAGACGTGAAAACCAGAATCAACAAGGTCAGGATAGCCTTCCAGCTGCTAAAGAAAATTAGGGCTTCAGGAGAGCTGTCAGTCAATACCGAGATCAGGCTCTTCAACACCAACATCAAAGCAGTCCTGCTATATGGAGCCGAAACGTGGAGAACCATCACCACCACAACCAAGAAGATCCAGACTTTCATCGACAACAGTCTGAGACAAATCCTCCGCATACGGTGACTTGACAAGATCAGTAACAAAGAACTGTGGCAGGACAAAAAGCCAGCCGGATGGAGATCCAACAATGCCACTGGAGGTGGATAGGCCACACACTGCGCAAACCAGCCACCAACATTATGTGACAGGCCCTCAAGTGGAACCCCCAGGGAAAAGGGAAGAAAGGGAGGCCAAAGAACACATGGCCACGTGACCTGAACGTTGACGCCAAGAAGATGGGCTACACTTGGGGACAGCTGGAGAGACTGGCCTAGGACAGAGATGGTTGAAGGAAACGGCGGCGGCCTATGCCCGCCCAATGGGGGGTGAAGGGCATGAGTGAGTGATATTCATGTACATACCATGTTTATTAAACAGTTTTGTGCAAAATTATAACAAACTGAAAAAAAAAGCAACTGCTTATTTAGTGTTAAGTAAATTATCTTTTAATAACATATCATTACAAATTCAATACATTTAGCACATGTGAGTCTTCCCAAATAAAAATACATCAGGCACAATGTAAACGAATTTTTCAAACTTAAAAAGGAAAAAGGCTCCACTTTCCTCTTTCTAAGCTGAGCTGAAAATACTGAAATTATGCAACCTAACGACATCTTGTGGATTTCAACAATTTTTTATCTTTGCATATATCCAGATAAAAGCTAAATGGCCTGACAATAGGAAAATTTACAGATTTCCATTGTCGATGATACAAGCAATAAATGATAAATTATCATCAATAAAGTATCCAGGCTACTTACTACCTGCTAATGCCATAACAATGGTTTAAAGTATACATTAACATTTTTCAATTACATGACATAGCCATAGCCTCTTCCCATACCAAAAGCATTGAGACGTTACGCTTTGGTGGGCATACAATATCTGCCTTAGAAATACAATAAAAGATGCACATAAAGTGTGTGACTTTCAGCCTTTTTTCATCTATAGAAAGTTAATAGAAGTGTTAGAAGCATTTTTTAGCATATTTCGCTTCCTGTAGTCCTGTGAAACAGTTATCCTCTCCAGTGACCTTTGCTTCATGACTTCCTTCTATCCAAGTCCAAGCCCATCCTCAGAGTTTATTTTTTCCCAGCATTGCTGTTGACAAAGGACTGCTCCAAACAATTTCTCTATAAAAATCACTGAATGCTTAAAGCAAACATCCCTGCCCAGCTTGGCAAAGCAAGATAATTCTACAGGAAAACCTCAAAATTAAGTACCAGAGTTGAGCAAATATTTTGGTCTTTACCCAGATTTGTTTAATTAGACACTGAAAGTTCAAGTTCCCACTTTCAGAGTCGGCTAACATGTCCTCACTTCTTCTTGTGTCTTGCATATTGTCCATGTTTCACCACTATCCCAACTCATGCTTTAACATTATAAGATAATTAATTACCATCTGTAACATAAGAAACATAAAAGCAACAATACTGATTCAACACAACAGGATTATCAGTTCAACAATCTATAAGATTACAAAAATAAATCACAAGAATGTAGATGCTGCCGACAGCGAATTCTCAATTTTCACAACAAAAAAGTATACAGCATAGTTAATATATCATTAGAATTTAAAAAATTACAGCATTTAAATAAAATGTCAAAACAAAATACACTTTTGATTATCCTGCATTGCTTTATTGTCACTGTCCTTGTTACTTCGTCGCTTTCTCCTGTCTCATAAAAAAACTTTCCCAGAAGCACAACACTAAAACATACAAAATGTACACAGCATGTAATGTTGCCTACATGTTTGTCCACATAGCATGTAATGTTGCTTAGATGTTTGTCTACACAGCATGTAATGTTGCCTACATGTTTCTCCACACAGTATGTAATGTTGCCTACATGTTTGTCCACATAGCATGTAATGTTGTCTACATGTTTGTCTACACAGCATGTAATGTTGCTTAGATGTTTTGCCAGTCATCATGAACCAATAAACAATTCCACAAAGTGGAATACATACATGGAGCATACTGCAATCTTCAGGCTCGGAAACATACTTACCAAATCAAGAAGCAACAAACAGAAAACAATCAAGGAGCAACAAACAGAAAACAAAAAAAGTCCATACAAAAGAAGATGAGGAAGTACTTTCTTCCAGCAAATCCAAGACATGATGAACAGCTGAAACTCATGAGCACTGTCATACAGTAGTTTCAAAACAAAACAAAAAAAGAGTAAAAGCCTTGCAATTCTTCACTAATAATAATCAGAACCCTCTCATGTAAGGCTATGGTATTACATTTGTTTTTCATGGTGGCACGGTAGCAGAATGAGTTCAAATCAAGACGTTAATAGTGGTAATGTCTTCTGGACTGACGTTTTACAACATTTTTCCTCTCCCCACTTAAGTGCCATTTGGGTACAGGTACATACTGCTGGGAGAAGTAAACCTACAACAGAATATCGCCCTATCTAGAAGATGATGATCTTTCCCCTTCACGCTACCTGCCCTGAGATAAGCTATTGCTCTGCGGACATTTAAGGCCTTGAGGGAACTTTATTTTTACTTGTAATACTTTGGTATTGCTTTTCCTTTTCACATTCTCAAGAAACATGAATGTGTCATCAAGTATCTTACAAGGCAAAAATATCCTCCAAAGACAATTATCAACAGTACTGTCATCAGACTTTACTAACAAAGAACTGACCATTTTTATAGCATTATAAGTAAACTATCTCGAATACTTTTTCTGAATCACCTTTAGTGGAGTGAAGACCAAAGATCTTCACATTTAGTCAACAAGCAACAAGTTTATTAAGTAAGGATTCAAGTAAGGATGTCATTTGATTTCTCCTTCCAAGTCCATGCATCTCCTTTGGAGCTCACTTAAGTTGCTTTGCAGATCAATTCTCTTTAGCCTCAAAGCCTTCACCACATCTGCAAAAAGAAATAGATACAGTGGTGCTTCATGTTTAACGGCATTGGAAATAACGAGACAATTTCAAATCACCAATTTTTTCCTTATTATTTCTCTATTTAAAAGATCTGATTTAGTGATACCAAGTGATCCCGGGACTGGAATAACGAGAACTCGCAAATGATCAGTACAAGACGGAATTTACTATCCCCAGGCTATTCATGACTATGGCAGCCCCAGCCCACCCCCTCCCCTGTACAAGGCCCCCTGCAATACTGTCCAACGCGTGATGATATCCACTCGCATGCAACGTGGTGCCTCTCAGTCTCACTTCGCATGTTGTTCACCCGACCACGTGGCTTTACCGGTACTTTTCTTTCTTTCTTTTGTTCTTGCGCTAGCCATACCAATTTCTACATCATGACTTCTCAAAAAGAAAGAGATTAATGACCATTGAAACAAAAATTTCCATAATAGAAGAAGTGGAGCAAAATAAGTCATATTATGATAATGTGATTGTTTCCCTTGAAAATCGTGAATAATGAGATTTTTTGCTTGGCACAGGGGTTCTCTTTATAACGAGTTCCACTGTAATGTTTTACGCATTGGAAAGTAAATTTCAGAGAAAAAAAAAATCACAATAATTTTTGTTTTAAAAACGTACAGCTGAATAAAGACTATCTATCATTCATTCGCGGGATGTAGTAAATTATAGTCCTATGGAAAAAAATTATAAAGCAAACAATATGAAGGGAAAAAATAAGCCTTTTAATGCATTTGTACAATTATAGTAATAGATCTCATAGTAGCTAAGAAAGATGACCATCAAAGACATAGATGCTTTTCCTCTCCCCACTAAATTGCCATTTGGGTACAGGCACATACTGCTGGGAGAAGTGAACCTACAACAGAATATCGCCTATTACAATAGAATATCATTTAGAAGATGATCTTTTCTTAGATTTTCACGAGACAAAGACTGCACTTTCACCTTCCATAAGTTGTGGATGTGTCATGATTTGTTCACTGATGCTCAAAGCTTGCTGCTCAGCCGTTGCGATGATCCGTTTCTCATTTTCATCAAAACACCACTTCCTCTCAAGACGTAATCTTTCAAGATCCTGAAGAGATGAGATGAAGAAGAGATTTTTAAAACAAATACTGAATCTGAATGACAAGGAATAAGAAGTCATTATAACTTAGATCACACAATAAAATAAGGTCAGTGAATTTTGACAGATGTATCATTTTTAAGACCTTTATAACGCTTTTTGATCATGATTAACAAATCTGGCGCTCTGTAAATTCTACGTAGAATAGAGTGCATTTTGTTCATAAAGGTACATTAGATGAGAAACTGAAGGCAAGGGTTAGTTATAAATAAGTTTGTCAAACATCTAAAAAAACTATAATATTTTGCCTCTTTAATCCTGGAAGCTCACAAAATGTACTTCAACACTCCGCCGTGCAAGAATTCGGTCGCTCGAAGAACGTAGACCAACGTTCTTGCACGATGAACTGGGAGCAGCCGCGGTCGTTGTTAAACTTTTTCGACCCTTACCCTCTTCGATGGAAAAAATCTCATTGCTAAATATAGTAAATGTGTCACAATATGAACCAATGAAATTCTGGTATTTCTTTTTCAAAATTTTGGTGGGTTTATCTATATTTAGTGGTTTTATCGATCAGTTTTTGAGACACTTTGTCAGGCTTTGTGCTATTCTGCCATTTGCTTGTAGATCTAGGCCTACTCAGAACAATCGACCTACTTTGTTTTTGCTTTTGCACCGTTGCTGTTTATAATCTGTAACACTTGTTAGAATGGAGGACCACAACAATGTTTGTCTCGAGATTAGGAATTTATCTGCTGGCTGACATTGAATTTTATGGGATTGAAAGTGGATTCCGACTTTGACAAGAAGCCAGACCTGAATCGCATTTTACTGTCACAGGAGGAAGAGGGGAAGAAGACCATTTGGACGATGTTTTCATTCATATATTCACAGAAGTAAAAGAAAGTAATATATCATTTTTATAAACAAAATTTTCATTTTTTTTTAATAGCTTTCAGGAAATGAGGCGTTTTGTAGACTTTTTATTACCATCTACACCTACTTCATAAAACGCTGATTTTGCACATCACTCAAAACTGAAAGAAAGCAGCTTGCCAGCGCAAATTTTAACACTGAGCAGGGCATGGCGAGGTGACTTTAAACGTTAATTTCCAGCGGACGTCATATCATCACTTCTAGGGTTAATATGTGTAGGGCACGATAAGGTAATCATACAATTTCTTTGAGCACATCTAGCTTAAGTGGGCTATGCAGTGGAATCGCAACATTATAAATTGATGTGATGAATTTGAATACCACACCCACGCCCACAGGGCACTCACTATTTAATTATTTTTAAAATCTGAAGCCAAAAGATATTTTCACACCCATTGCATCAACATTAGGCTACTAAATTAAATCCAACTTTTTAGCGTTCGAATGCGAATGAATTCTGAATGGACCTGACAAAACACAAAGAGGCTATGAAATGAGTCAATTCATGAGGATGAGGTTGAGGCGAGATTTCGGTCTTGCCTTTCTCAACTAACGTACTGGTACATAATATAATATCAAAGAAACACAATTTTTGCTTCACTCACCTGCTCAAGTTCTTTTATCTCTCTATTAGTGATCTCTAATGATGTGTTTTCCACGTTTTGTTCATGTGCATGATTCACAAGAGTCAAATGATCGAATTGTTTATTATCATGTTGCTCATTATTTTCCATGGTTTAGGCTAAAGTTTAGGGCAAGAATGGGTTAGGCCTGGGCTTCGATTCAGATTTCAGATGTTTACTTTCCGTTCCCCGGAAAGAGAAATGCAGAAGAACAAAGTAATTGAAACTCTATTTTACAAATTTATCGATTATGATAGTGTATGCACCGTCACTCACTTGACTCTGTTTATTCAACATGGCGGACGCAGATGTGGTACCAGCAGAACAGAATAACGTTGTTGATGGCAATGCCAATGCCAATGAACAGGTAGATATAAGTTCTGTTCCCATAAATTAATGATTAATGGCGTAGTAGGTGGTATTCGGTAAAAAAACCTTAATAGATTTAGATCTAGTTACTTTATCATTTAGAATGGGAATGAGAAGCGTGTCAGTGAGTTGAGTGAAGGTTTTAGGAGAGAGTTCCTGTTCTCCATGTGATTCTGAGGGCAAAAATTATTAGTCTATGAAGAAAAGAAGGCATGGCCTTGACGACATCCGGTTACCTAGTAATTGTGAATGATGACTGATATGGACACGCGTCTTATGATTCATTGTGAGAAGTGGGAAAGATTTCGATTCTAGAAATAAAGTAGAAATCTATAGATCTATCCGATAGATCTAGATCTATAATCTATAATCTTCCTCTTCTAAATAGAATCTATATTATTATGATAGATCATAATCTAGGCAGCATTTTATTATGGATGGGATGTATTATAATATAAAATGAGAATGAGGTTTTTAGACGCAGATCACTTGGAAAAAAGGTATCTATACTATTGCTTTCAATTGAGAGTATAGCCCCTGTCCTCACTCTATTCTCAAATTTTTCTGTTGTCATAGATAGATAGACAGTTAAAATTGAATAATCACCCTGTTTCATTTAGGTCGAAAGGAATGGGAAGTGTAGTATAAAAACTGCATAGTATGAGAATATAGACATCTAGATTCACAAAGTACAAAGAAATTTGAAAGATAAAATGCAGAAGCTAGAGAAATTCAGCTTCAAATATTACAGTCAGCCTTTTTTTCCTCTTCTTCTTTTCTTTTCAGCAACAACAACCAAGGCAGAATGGATGGTCCATCGTAAAGACCCTGGTCATCAGAATGGTCTTCATCTACTTTATAGCAAGTTTATTCCGGAGGTCACCTACCCCTCAAACTACAACTGAGGATGGAAAACCGGGCCCAGCAATGAAACCATCTACTAATCTTTTTGACAAATTTACAATGATGGTAAGTAACTCTTCTTCTTCCGTAATGCTCAGTTTTTATATTTTTCAATGAACTCTTTGAGAACCATTGAGCGATACATCTGTTCTCAACTGAGGTACTTTAATGACTGATAATTGATTTGTGAATAATATCATAAATTTGTTGGATTTCTTAACCTTCCAATATTTTAAAGGTATTAAGAATGTAATTGTATGTATTTTGTTAACTGCATTCATTTCCAAAGACATAGATATTATAGTAATTTGACTGTAAACTGGGTTTATATTGAATCACTGCACTGGAAGAAATCAGTAAAATATCTGGTCCCCAAAGAGTGAAGGCAGTACATGCTGCCCTAGAGCAAATGGTCTGAGGCAACTCTGCGATTCAAATAGTCTTTTATTATGCACCAGTTCTTGTACATGAGCATTATCCTTTTTTGTAGGATATTTAATTATTTTAAATAGCAGTGTACTATTCTTTATTTCTACACCAATATTCTATTCCTGATTAAAAGCTTGGAGTTATATGAAAATAAAGAGTAAGTCCATGTATATGCTCACCATTTAAAACCTTTTCTAGGCCTGCTGCTTTTGCTGGATTGCCCCTTTGACAGGCAAGCTGGCTTTTCCTTTCTCCTACCTCACTCAACTATTTTTACTTATAACGGTTGTGCACCTATCAGTAAACCCAGCAGAAGCTATTCAATATGAGACAAATCAAACAGGCTCTACTGTGACATTGTGTTCACGTCACATTGACATCATTATAGTATTGTTCAGCAAAAAATTAGGAATTTTCACACAATTATCATCTAGTTATTATTCCTATTAAAACTTGAAACTTACTTTTATTCCATCAACCAGGATATGTATGTTTACATCTCGGAGCAAGAAGAATTTACTGATTTCAAAAATGAGGAAGCCTTGTTCTGGTTGAACAAAGGGCTCGTGTATGGAGACTGGACAGATGGGCCAAATAAGGACGGATCATTTGAACATACAGGACACGTTCGGACATCAGAGGTAAACCTTATACTCTATTTCCGTGTATGAAAAAACTTCAGTTTAAATACGCTGAGTTATGAGCTTCAATTTTAGAATATTTTTAACAATCACTATGGTTTTGTTTCCCTTTCAGAATGAAACAAAAAAACTGAAAGCTGTTTGTCCTTTGTTATCTTGCTTAAATTATGTGAATATCTTTTTATTAATTTTTTTAAGACTTTTCTACTAAACTGTTTTCACATGTGTTTACAGACTGTTCAGAACAATGGCTCCCTGTTCATCCATGTGTACTTTGTGAAGGAAGGCAAATCCCCAGATCCAGCGGACAGAGCGTCCAAGCTGTACTCCAGGAAGTTCACAGTATATACCTCGAAAAGTAACTCACGCTTCGATAATGTTTCCTAGTTTTTACTAACATGACTTTCTTGTTAGTGAGGAGTCAACACCAGCAAGTTTTGTGACAAATGAGCATGAGATATGTCAGAATTTTGTTACACAGACCAACAAAATCAATTTGGTTTGTGACCTAGTTGGAAGATCATGCTACATAAGATTCTCTTCATTTGAGAATGTTTTCCTATTTGCATACACAACTTCATAATATGTATTTTATGCTATGTTCCACAAAAGGAAGAAGATATGAGCATTGGAAACTTTATTTTAGAACATTTGTGAAATTAGTTTTTAAATGTAATTAGATGTTTAAAAAGAAAGTTTTAGTTTCTCTGAATTTGGTTCCATTTAACTCACTGATGTAAAGTTCAATAAAGCTGAAAATTGGCCAGATCTTCAAGTTCATTTTTGTTTTCCTTTGCCTCAGGGCTGAACAAGTTCAAGAAGAGAAAGTTTCACAAAAGAGTGAATCTGCTGACAGGTCAAACAGACGTTCACCCAGATCTTGTGCAGGTAATGGTCTGTCACATAGTTTTGTAGAATAATAGTATGATAAGCTATATTTGTGTCATTGTAAACTTGGTTGTAGTTATTTTGGTGTATAACATTAAGTGCAAATCAATCACAGGGTGGTTTCTTGCAGTTGGACGTACATTTTAAACCAGCCTTTTACATGAATGCAGTTAGCTGTTTCTGATGGGAAACCTGAGTGGGCTGCTTTGTCGTACATTATATGGTTATGTGTTTTTCTGCTTCAAATTCAGGACTGGTGAAAAAAAGCTGATTTTTTTGTTTATTTGTGTGATTTGGTTATGTTTTCTGTTTTAAGGACACAGTTCACAATTAATAAAATTGTCATTGAAGAGAGCATTTAAACATTTATTTAATGTATGTTCAGTCTGCTGTCATATGTCACATTTTCTACTCAAGCTTACCGGTAGCCAAGTGAAGAATTTAATTATTTAATAAGTATATAATATGCTTTTCTTGCCTGTCTGCTATGACATGACTATGTGTGTGATCCTGGTTTTCAGAAAGAGAACTCCTCAGCATTCGAGATTCTGTCTCACTGGCACCCAAACTTGACCATCAACCTCCTGGATGACCACTCCCCGTGGATACAAGGCTCAGTGCCACAACCTCTTGATGAATGTGAGACGCCAGAACTTTGCATACATATTTCATTCTTGATAAAGTTTTTTTTCCTTTGATAGTACCTTTTTCTTTCATTTTTTAAAAGTCTAGCTGACATTAATTTCTAATTTTTGTCATCCATGGTTTGAGCATTTTTTTTTTTTTTCAAGTGTGTAGGTGAGTATTTTCTAATGACATTTTGTTCTTATTTTTTCTAACTTGATGTCCATTTTTCTTCAATACATTTATTTTGATAGGAAATTATTGTGCATTCTACGTTATCTCATTCATTTTTTTGCTGTAATTAACCCTTTCTCATCCACAGACATTGAGTTTCTCCCTGGCTCCAACAAATACTACCCTGTGATCTACGTCAATGACTACTGGAATCTCAATGCTGATTACGAGCCCATCAATGACACTACAAAGTAAGGATTCCAACACAGGTTTTTAAATTCATTTTTTTAAGTCTTTAATTTTTCCTCCCAGGGAAATAAAATATTTGAGACTTTGGCACCAAGTTTGTAGTTTTACTAATATGACAATCATTTGCTAGACGAAACAAAATTAAAATTAGAAAAAATTAAGTTCTTTCTTTATACTTCTTTATACTTTATAGCTCAATTTATACTTCTTTTTTTTTTTGTTAATGAAAGATATATTCAGAACATGACTTTCTATTTATATCCATATTTTCCCTTGACATACATGTCCTGTTCAAGAACAGGGCTTATCAAAAAATACTTCTGTCGTTTTCTGTATCCGCAAGCCGTCACATTTTGAATATAATATGTTACTTTAAACATGAAATTACATTGTCAATCTGACTGTTGTACTCTGCAGGGTTCTGAATCTGACCTTGACCTACAGTCCTATGTCGCTGTTCAAGTGGCAGCTGTATGCAGCTCAGGGCATGCGCAACAAGTGGGTCAACATGCTGGGTTCTGATGGAGGGGAGGATGAGGATGATCAGGATTCCCTGAAGGTTAGCATAGCTCAGCAGGAATGGGCAGGCTCTTTAGACTTTTTTTTTACTTAACTTTTATCAAGTTTTTCAGGTAGCTGTTCATCAGAATCACCTGTTTTGATCACCAGGGTTGAATACTGTTTGTTTGAAAATTCTTAAAATAAAGTGATATTGACTTGTAATTATCTTTAAATTGAAAATATGTGGTCTGTCGTCTTACATTTTTTATATATCATATATATGTTAGAATTGCATGAGATAAAAGTTTTTTTATGTGGAAGTAATTTCACAGTTAAGCTCACTTCTTCTGTAGTAAGACAATAATAGTGTGCTGAAAATTTTTGTTGAATATAAAATGCGTCAAAAGAAAAGGGAACAAGAAATTATAATACACTTCTCTGCTCTTGTGGAATGGGGTGTGACGTTTCACGGAAACGTGCCCTTTAGCATATTGACCATTTTATAAATATTTGTCTTTTCCCTTTCCTCGACAGACTGCTTTCTTGGAAACTAGCCCTTACCTTCTGGCCCTCACCATTGTCGTTTCAATCTTGCACAGTGTGTTTGAATTCTTGGCTTTCAAGAATGGTGAGTTTTGCAAGAGAAAATAATTAAATGATTGTCACAACACACAGCTGGCTGAAAGAAAAAGAAAAGTCTTTTGTGGTGTCAAATACATGAAGAAATTTATATGAGTGCCAGGTCCTTCATCCTCTTATAGGTATATAAGTCTGCTCTTATTAGGCCTGGTGGTACTTAAGGCCAAATTTTATTTGTTGCTGTTTCTGACTGTAACATGGGTTTTATGTTTTTATGTTGTTTCGGTTTTTCTATTGATAATGTTTGATTGTAAACCCCATGATCAACCCGTAATCTGGAGGGCAAGAGTCTAAAATTTTTATTTAGACAATCAGTGCTGTCCCCTTTAATTTTCACTTCATTTTTATGAAGGTCCTTGTCCAGTGATATCTTTCTTTCTTTTTTTAAATCCTCTTTATCCATCACACAGATATCCAGTTTTGGAAGAGCCGAAAGTCCCTGGAAGGTTTATCTGTGCGATCTGTGTTCTTCAACGTCGTCCAGTCACTAATTGTGTTGCTTTACATTGTGGATAATGAAACCAACACAGTCATTAAAATCAGTGTCTTTGTTGGTCTCTGTATCGAGATCTGGAAGATCAACAAAGTGGTGAACACTAAGGTATACACGGATGCCGTTGTAATGTTGCAGTGGGATTTTTGTTGTTGTTGCTTGGTCAGAACATTTCAATTGTCATAATTTTTTAGGATGCTGCATATAAATAAATATCTATAGCTTTTATTCTCTATAGTTTACATGTGTACATAGTACAAAATGCTAAGATTTGACGTAGGGCTTCGTTTTTGTGTGTGTTTGTTTTTTTTTCCCTGGAAATTGGGAATAGATCTATGTTGTTATCTCTGTGTTCTTTTTTTTTTATTATTTAAAAATATGTATTATTTCTTTCAGAGAGCTTTAAGTTAAGAAACTCGTATTTTTTTATTCCATGAACAGATTGACAGACAAAATCCAATTTTTGGGTTTATACCCAGGATCTCACTGTCTGAGAAATCCACCTATACAGAATCACATACCAAAGAGTATGATATTGTAAGTATTTGAAATAGATGAACGCAGATACTTTGAAATAAACAATATGAAGCAATTATTAAATAAATAATATTAGTGGGAAGTTGATAAAGCTTGTATCCATATACTACATTTTTGACAATTAAAAACATTTTCATTACATTTGTGATGCGAGTTTCATCTTTGATCTTTGTTAACATTGGTATTGATAACAGTTAATTATATAATTATTTTAAAAGTTTATGCCAAGCCTAGTATCCACTAAAAATGCATGAAAGCATGCAAAAGAGTGAGTTAGTTCATGAGTATCATAACAGTTGTTATTACTAATATCATCAGAACTATTGCTATCACCTGTTGCTGTAATAATTTTGACTGGTTTTATTGTTCTGATTCTAAATTAAATAGTTATGAAATAATGCTTGAACTTTTTCTGTTATTACTATTTAATCTCTGGATGCGTGTACTTGTTTTCCAGTTGGCGTTCCGTTACTTGTCCTGGCTTCTCTACCCGCTGCTGGGCCTGTACGCCGTCTACTCCCTGGTGTACGTAGAGCACAGGGGCTGGTACTCCTGGGTGCTCAGTATGTTGTATGGATTTCTTTTAACATTTGGTGAGTGTTTGGGCTATGTGTCTCTCCCTTTCAGAATTGATGAGTGAAGTTTTTGCCCTGTGTTTGTGTCCTACTCTCTCAGATGGGCAGGGTTTCACAGTGGCCAAGTGATTAGGTTGCTGAACTCCTAATCCAAGGGTCCTGGGTTTCAGTTTGAATCCAGACAGCAACCATATTGTGTTTTAGTCCTTTTCACCATTCTTCCTCTCCCCACTCACATGTAGATTTGGTACTGGCCTTTGATGCTGGGGAAGTAAACTTATGTGAGGCTTGTGTAAAAAATCATGTTGGTTTTCATGCTACCGAAACAGATAAATACAGGCTCTATGGGCTTTGAAGGCCTTGAAAGACTTATAGTGAGACTGTCCAAATTGTTCTATAAAGTACTTGATACTGAACTTAATGATTCATAGAGTTTATATTTTTTTCATGAATTTTATATTCTGATATGGAACTTAGGGATCATGGCAGTGTTTTTGCAAGCTGATGCTTTTGATTTCAACCAATGTCATGATTCAGCATGTTTCCTGTTGTGGGAGAAAAGTCTTGTATGGTGTCAAAAACATGACCTTAAAAGAATGTTTAAAAAAAATATTTAAAGTCAAGTGAAGGTGAGGTCTTTATCAGCAATTGCTTCCTTTCTTTCGTCTATTTATTTTATTTTATTCCAGTACAAAGTGATCTTGTGTTGTTAGTTGCTCTCAAACATTCAGGAAGGAATTTTTATAGTGTGCTTACTTCAACAATTCTTTTTCCGGGATATTTTTTAAAACTGGTAATATGGAAATTACTGCTGTGGACTATTCTTAATCCATCTTGTTAATTAATACACAGCATCACTAACTGCACTTGATTTTTCTCTCTGCTCGCCACAGGCTTCATCATGATGACGCCACAGCTGTTCATCAACTACAAGCTGAAGTCGGTGGCACATCTGCCCTGGCGGATGCTTACCTACAAAGCCCTCAACACTTTCATTGACGACATTTTTGCCTTCGTCATCCGGATGCCCACCTTGTATCGGCTGGGCTGTCTCAGAGACGGTGGGTTTGGCTACAGCTCTGGGCTCTATGGGCCCCCTTTTTTTTTTTTTTTTTTTTACTATTGTAAGAAATGGATTATAATTCATTTAAAGACTTCTGTTTTCATCTCTTGGTTATCCCTTGTAGTTGCTTTACTTATGCACCTTCATCTCTGTTCCAGATGTGATATTTTTCATCTACCTGTATCAACGCTACATTTACTCCGTGGATCCCAAGCGTGTGAATGAGTTCGGCACTAGTCAGGAAATGCTGGAATCCAATGGCACAGTCGCGGCTGTGGAGGATAACGTCGTTCCTGCTCAGGATGGTGAGGACGAGGGAGGGAAAGAGACTACCGGAGCCGAGGGTGAAGCTGAGGAGAAGACCAGTGGAGGAGAAAATGGCTCTGTGAGCAAAACGGAAGAAGAAAAGAAAAATGAGTGATATTTAGTACACAGGGGAGATGCGGGATGGGGTGGGGGGCATTCTGTGTTCATATAAATTGGAATTAAATTATGGGGGACACAGCCCAACGCCAGTTCCCTTACAGTCAAATGTGTTTATTTGAGTTGTGTGGACATTGGGGACATCACACAGGAGATTCTCACGTGTAGTGGCCGTTCCATAAATGTGTAGAAATGCAGCTGCCCATGTTTCTTATGAAGTTTAAGCTTATGTACACAATATTTATGGCTTTTAGAAATGTTCTATTTAAAATGAAGTATCAAATTTTGAGCACTGATTTTTTTTTTTTTTTTTTTTTTTTTGTACCTCAGATCAAAATAAATACCAAATGCAAAAACAAAAGTTGTGAATGCAAAGCTTTAGAAAACACTTAATGCCCATGCCATTTATGGCTGTTTGTGTTAGAGTAGTGGATCAACGCTTAATCATATCAATGTGGATTTAAGTTTCCTCGATGTCCATATAGAATGATGCAGTCTTTCATGAGAATTATTACCATTTTGTAAACAGTGAACACTTCATATGGAGAAATTGCAGTGGCTTTGTACTCTGTAGAATTATATTGATAGAGATGGTTTTAGCTGTTCACATAATCGTTGGGAGGCTTGAAGACTTGTCATTAAGTAGGGGCTGTGACGTATCATTTATTGTCCTACTCAGTTCTGTGTTCAGAACAGCATTATTTTGTAAGTCACAGTCCTCTAAATATTCAATTCATATTATTGATGTTTGTTTTTGTTTTTTTTCTTAAGTGTCAGGGATAGTTTATGATTGTTTTGATATGATATACAACACCATTGAAATTGAGATTGTGAAATAAGATGACTGTATTTTTATTTTCGATCTAATTTTCAATTTTTTTTATTTCCTGTGTACACTGACAATTTCATATAGTGATCAGTTGAAATGAACAAAAATAATTTTGAATTGTTTCTAGCATTGTAAACAGAGTGAATCCTGCATTGAAATGGTTGACGAAGAAATCCTCAGCTGTCTATCACATTGATGTATGTCTTCTGTATATTCTGCTTGTGACAGTCTCATCAAACTTACATTTGTTTGTTTTTAAAGACACAAGCTCTTCTCGTAAAGAAATCCATGATACAGCCTCTTTTTTTTCATTTTCTTCTTATAAAAACCCTTTTCATTATGTGTGCAAGTGTTCATGCACTTTATAGAGAAAAATCTGAAAATGCTGAAACGAATTAGATGAGACGTATAATTTCTGTCAATACAGTAGTCTCCGCCTAAGAACCCGCCCCTCAGGAGACAGGATTACTGTGTTCTTAGGCGGATTTCAAAGGGGGATAAATCATGTATACCATAATAGCCCTCATTTCTCAATGCACTAACACATTAATGGAGCATCATCTCTGACCTACGTAGGTCAAAAAAAAAGGGCGTTGTTGCATCATGGCTGGGTAGGGGTGAGACTGCGATGGGGCAGAGAGAACATGTCTTTGCTTTCCACCACGGCTAAGGCCTAACTCTAGAACAAAGGCAGGGCAGCTGACGGTGTTATTTGCGATGTGTTCTTAGGCAGATTTTTTAGTTGAAAACGGGCTCTTATGTGGACAAATTATAGGAAAAATTCTGTTTCACGAGAATGGCGGGTTCTTAGGCGGAGACCACTATATCTGAATACAGATTATACTTATATTTTCTTGTGTTATCTCCCTTTGTAGTTCAGCACTGCACGGATCAGCTCTGTCGGCACACGTTTCAGGAAATAATTTAAAGCTGAGTCTGTTTGAGGAGGGAGGGGTCTTTTAGTGGAATCCATGAATCGGCACGTAAGAGAGTTTCATGAACCTGAACTAACTCAAATGTAACTGGAAAAGGTGAAACAAATTAATTTCCTAACAGCTGATGTAGATAATTAATGATACATAATTCGATTTCATTCAAAAAGTGAGTGTATTCTTAAGCCTTGATCTCTCATGACGTGCAATGCAAGATGATGGCGTATTAAATACATTAAAACAAGAACCATGCAAGCCATGTGTTCGTGATTTCCAAAGAGCATGCACAGTGTGTTCTTGTAAATTAGATTGTTTTGTTTCTCTCTTTCTCTTTGTCTGTGTACATCTAAAACCAGACTACAGTGTGCCAGTCTCACGAAACCTTCCACACTCTGAGAACACCATTATGATCTGCCATACTCAATGTTTCTATTTGTCCATTTGTGTTTTCTGCATTCTTGTTCTTGTATTCCTGCATCGCCACATAACAATATGAGTCAGACGAAAACTTTACGCACATATTTTGAGGCATTGAGCTCCTTTGGTCAGAAATCCCAGCGCTGCTTTTATGATTCACAACGTCTGTTGGCTTGTCTATTGGGTTTTATTTTCCTAAATGATTTTACTGCATTATCTGAATACTCTTATGTTCTTTATTATGGCTCTATTCAGTCCACAACTTTCAATGTTTTATGGTATTTTCAATATTCAATTTGTTTCTCTCTACATTGGACATCTCTTTGCTGATAAATGTAATGTATTCCTTTTGTGTCCCCAATTTTCTGTTACATTCGCTGTGAGAAATACAGTCTGTAGTCGGATGAGACGTAGGTTTGTGTGTGTAGTGAACAGGTAGTGATCAGTGTCTGTGTGTAGTGTAGGATTCCCGTTATCAAGATTGAATACTGGCTTGATTCAGTGCTTCTTTACTCACTAAGCAGTCACCTTTTTTTTTCAAGGCGTTTAGGATACAGCCACAGATGGCAAGGAAGTAGGAGATCAGTTGGATTCTGTTTAAATTTTTCTTTAAATATTATCAAATGACTTTAAAAAAATCATGAGCTCGCTCTAGGAGCAAAAGATTCTTTTTGTTTTGCGGCTTTTTCGGTAGCTTTTTACCTGTCTGAAGCCTGAGGTCTATTCCGTATCTGTTAGTGGACTGAGCCTTTGAGCCTTTGAAAATAACATTTATGCCCAGAACATCCGTCCTCGTGTCATGACGCATGTCATCATGGGTCAGTGATAGTTTAGGAGGCAGGAGAGAGAAGTAGGAGATCAGTCGGATGCTGTTTACATTTTTCTTTTTAATATGATAAAAATATAAAATGACTTTTTTTTAAAAAATGATGAACTCGCTCTAGGAGCAAAAGATTCTTTTTGCTTTGCGGCTTTTTCAGAACATCCTTCCTCATGTCTTGACGCATGTCATCATGGGTCAATGATAGTTTAGGAGGCAGGAAAGAGAAGACAACAGACATGTGAACACACTCACATTCAGGCATGCATTTAATAAAACAAGCTTCCATATAATATAATATAATAGACTTGCATTTCTAAGAAAACTTCAAAAACTTCACCACTATTAATCTTCAGTGCTATGAGCCAAAAATGCATGGCTGTTATCTCTGTCCCACGGGAAATGATTCCTTGTTCAATATTTAGTCCACCAAACTGGTGATAGCTCCTTATTCTGGGAGAGTCAATGCACTGGTGTCTGCAGAGGCACATCCTCACAGCTGTACTGCCTGCAAGACAATATGATATTGCACTTTTTCAAGCAGAGGTGATGGTATGGTGAAGGTAACGTGTGTTCTTTTTCCTTCTTCTTTTTCAATGTGCAGGTTTTTGCATGCGATTTACTTTGTCTGTCCGCTGTCTGTCCATATCTGCTATTTATGAACGACAGATACTTAGAAGCCTTGGGGCACTGCTATGTCATTTGACCACAAGGAATTTGTTGTCCTCCACACTCCCCACCCCCTGTTGCCTCACTTGGCTTCCTCCCAGTCCCTTACTTATTACCTCTGCATCTATCCCTTTTCCCAGTGCAAGTTGATTGTAGTAAAATCTGGAAAATGCTGAAACATACATGTATCTCTGCTCAAGATTTTTTACCTTTTTGAATTCTTGAGTTCACTGTTATGTTCTGGCTGCAATGTTTTGTGATAAAGTTTTCAGGTATGACAAAGGTAAAGCAGGCTGTTGATCAAATTTGGTTGAAAAGTCAAATAGAAGCTAAGGGACATGCAGAAAGCAGGCAAAGAAAACAACATTAGACCGAACTGAGGAAAAGTGTGAAAATTATCAAAATTTGAATTGGGGAATAAAAGTACAATGTAGTTGTAACAAAATATTATTTGTATTGAATAATAATGATTCAATGGTGAGAGTCATAGGCATGCATTTCGTGGAAAGAGTGCGCACTGGATTTCCTTACACAAATTAAAACCAGGATAAAACTGAAATTTATGTTAATTACTCTGTGAATTCACCACAAATTTCATGTCCAGTCTGAGTAACAGTTTAATGTCTGGCCTTGGGATTGTAATGGTGTCTGCGAAGAGTGGACTCCATGATTTTTTGTGATGAAGTTCGAAGCAGGATGCTCGTCTATACATACTTCCTTCTTTTCTTCCATTCATTTTTCAATGCGTTATCTGTGTGAATGTGTGTAGAATTTAAATGAAAAGACCCTTTTTATAGGGTTTTTTTTTGGCAGTAAAGAGGAAAAATATATCTTTCTCTCTAGTTGATTTCACATCAAATGAGCGATTGCTTTATATCAGAGACGCATTGATGAAAAGAATAAAGTGATAGTTTGGGCAGCTTGGTGGCATCAGTCTGGTGATGGACTGGCAACCATAATGTTGTGCGTTCAAATCCTTGCCGTGAAACCTTGGCATCGTTTCCTTGGGAAAGCCACCTTCACACCTTTTTTTTCTGTCTCTACTTTAGTAACATCACATCTGTTAAAGAAATAGGATAGAGCCGTGGTTGCTGCTTTCTGGCAATTTGCGTATAGTACTCTCGTAGCCAAAGATGCTTTTGATATTCTAAGGCTTTAAAGACAAGTCAGTGGGGGGAAAATATGCGAAGAGATAAAACGGGGCGTTTCTCCATTGTTAGCTGTGAAAGTAGACAAGCAGAGATAATAATGTAATAATGTACATGCATGAAAAAGGAAGAGAAGATGGCTGTAGATTTACTTGTAGTTTACAGATCTGTTTTGCATGGAGTGTTTACGTGCAGCTCTGCGCGACTCTTGAGTTGCCGTCGTGGCTGATGATATTTCAGTTGATCTTGATTGGAACCTGCCTTGATGTTCGATGGAGTGGAACGATGTATTTTTTATATTTTTGTAGCCAGAGTTGGAGTGCATGACCACGGATGAATTCCTGCACATTTTGTCGTAGTACCATACATACATATATTAATATTATGTCATTTGTATTCCGTGTTGAATAAACAGAATTTGTCTGATGAAACGTCCAAGGACTTTTTCTGGTTCCTTTTTTTATTTATTTGTAAGAAATGTGTCCGTGTTGTATGAGGTGCAAGTGAATTCTCGCTGAAATGATCTCAGATTTTAACAAAATACATGTACATTGTACATGTGTATGTGAAACGAAGTAGAACGGCTAACTTGTTTTTTCAGGGTGAAGAATATTAGTACAATGTATTAGAATGACGTTCACTAGCAATGAAAAGTCCAGGACACTAAGACTTATTCATTCATGTATTCCCATTGCAAATGATGTCAATATTTTGTTGGGACTCCCTGGACAGCCTGGAATTAAAGTAAACGGAGGAATCTTTAGCTTTGTGGCTCTATTCTTCGAAACAATCTAGAAAAAAATTAACCACTGTTGAATGCCATTCATATTCATAGTTGTGTATTTATTGCGAAAACGCTTTCTGGAAGAGGTGGGGGGGGGGGGGGGGGGGGGATTTCCCCCCAGGGGCAAAAAGTCTGGCTAAAGCCCAAGCCCCCCCCCCCCCCCCCCCCCCCCCACCCGCCCACCGCGAGGCAACGAGTATGGCTAGAATCCGAGCACGCTACAGCTCAGTCCGCCTGCACACACACTTTATTAAGTTCGCATGACCTTGCTTCGTCTAGCAAGTAAACTTCGACTAGTTCCGTGTACCGGCACATGTAGTCTTAGTTACACGTGGAAGTCAGGCACGTTTACGTAAATCTCAGTTGGTTACATCAGATGATTTTGCCTTGCAAGCCTACACTGGGCCGAGTTTCACACGCCTGTCTGACCCACGTGACTAAACACAGCCTGCAAGTAATACCAGCGTTCACGTGACTTTACAAGGGCGCTGACTTCATCCTTTGCGGAATTTGAGTCGGGGTTTGACAGGGTTTATCATTCCTTAAAGTTCCAACTAGAATTCATCGATATGGGAGTCCAAAGCTTTAGCCGGGCAGCCACTAGTGTGACAAAGATTTTCGTTTGTTTTTTTTTAATTTGTGCTGATCTCAAATTTAAAGAACAAGCGACTCGCGTTCAATCAGGCTACCCAAATTACTACATGTACTAAGACTTGTATAACGATTCTTCTTGTATCTTTGACCTGCCTTACTTGGGCGGCAGTAGGCCTACAAAGAACACGGACGCCTGCCAACACAAGGCAGGCATATCAATCAACACACGGACCTTTTCAAATACCAGACAGGCTCGTGATGATAGGTAGTTAAGGTTGATCTAGTTACGTCGTGAATGTATTGAAAATGGCAAACAGGTTGATCCCACAGAAATAGTTTGGGAGCAGACACGCTCCGGCGCTGCAACCTGACAAGGCTGCTCTTTGTCAGTTAAAGAATTAAAGCCCCCGCACACACACACACACACACACACACAGGGGGACCACAAGGTGGCAAGGGGCGATCCTCCTAATGTGGTCTAATTACAGTAAATCAAAGGGGGTGCTGCGAGTCAAATAAAGTCACCCAATGAGATACAGCCTCACATTTAAACATTTAATAGAAAATACAACTATATATTTCCCAAACATGTCGGCATTACTGTCTTCGGGGGATGCATATACGTAAAGACAAAGGTGCTCTCTCTCTCTTTCTCTCTCTCTCTCT
>JBDFRD010167544.1:0-11297 GCA_039654405.1 Bullina lineata | reverse complement strand
GGTTTCCCCCCCCAAAAAACCCCCCCCCCCCCCCCCCCCCTCGGAAGATACGATTACCGCATTCTTAGCCGGAGTGGGATCTTGGACGGATTTCAAAGAAAAGCGATAGGGGTGGGGAGAACTAACACATTAATAGAGCGTCATCACTGACCAAATCAATCTGTGATTGGCTTTCTAAAATTTTAAACACCAATCAAAATCATGCTTACTCCCTGTCTGTAAGCTAGGCCTATTACGCTAAACAATGCAAGACACTGGCGGCTCCTTTCCATAAAATATTGGTTCTGACCCTCGCTGAGACGCTGATCATGATTTGAAGTATTGAAAGTAATATTAATTAATTGCTTCCTCCACACTACGAGGGTTTGTTCAAAAAGCTTACCTCCTTATATAGGGCCTCTCTTTCCTGAGCAAAACTTTTTATTTTATCATCTGGAAGCAGAAAGATTATTTCAGTCAATGCTTAGCACAATAAAATCAAGTCATGATTACATGAATGATGAAGAAATGTCTTTTAAAAAGAGGACACAATACTTCAATACACAAGACAAAAGTCAAGAGTTTAAATGCACCAAAAACTGCTCTTTTAAAATGAACGCACTCTAGCTTGGCTTTACACAACACCACTACATGCAACATAATTATATTTCTCAAAAACAGAAGGATTTGGTCTAGAACCTAATTCTGTTATATTTTAAACTCGTAATAAATTTTCATTTAAATACGAAGTTCAGTGAACTCTTTGTCTTATTCACACCCATCATTCTCAAGACATGAATTTATGCATTCCCCACCCCATTTAATCTAAAAAAGAAATGAAAAGCTTAGGAAATTAATTCAACATGAATGCCTCTGTAGAAAAAATGAAACAAAAGCCAAAAAAAAACCGCCCCCAGAACCTGCAGTTAGTTAACACACAACATGCGCTGAAACAAAAAACCCACTGCACTGTCTGATATATAAAAACATGAATTTGTCTTCAAAGGCTTTTCTCATCCTGCACTTCTGCCCTTCCTCATTCACTGATAAGATTCAAATGGTTGAAAATGAACATTTCCTTTCGCAACTTTTTACTGTCCTACCAATAAACAAGACTAACAATCAAACAAACAAACAAAACGCACAAACAAAAAAAACCCCATGTTACAGTGTGTGCTGATTACTGAGTAATAAAGAATGCCACATTTACAGGATTTTCATGAGAAAAGCAGTTACAATGGAAGAAAATATAACTAAAAAATTTTGTTTCTTAGAAAATGGAGAACACAGACAATATCACAGCCAGAAAACCAGGAACATTTCCAAAACCCTCAACTGCTTCCCTCGGGAATTTTCCATATTTTTTTTCTTGGACGTTCACAATGTTAAATACAGGGTGTTTCTAAAGTCAGTCCTTTGTGTTATGAAGTAGTTAGACTGTGAAGGCTGCAATGTGCGCACACTGTGAGAGAGCCCCCGAATGATACAATACATATAGACAGAACTGAAGGAACTGGGGCAAGGCAAAGAAGTAAGTTCCGGTAGTGACAATGGGAGCTAGAGAGACAGTTCAAATAATGATATATAAACGAGTCATACAAAGAGATCTTTACAGAAAAAGGTTGTTTACTGCGCAGACATCAAAACAAACTGAGTAAGGAGACAAAACAGGGAGGACTTGTATATCTGGGAGGAGAGTGCACACACAAGAGAAAGAGAGATTGAGATTTATTACGAAGGCACAACCATTCTGCCAGTAAGTATGAAATCGTCATGAAGAAGCAGGTTCAAACTAAAGAATCGCACTACAATTTAATTAGGAGAGAGGGGAAGAGAGACGGAGACAGCGAGAGAGCCTAAGAGAGACATAGACACACAAAGACAGAAAGACAGACAGCTAGACAGAGACAAAGAGAAATAAAAGAAAAGTATAAAATGAAAATGAGTAAGAATCATGCATAAGCCAACTTGACTCTACAGTATTGATCCTTAAAATAATAATAATAATAAAAAAAAATCTCATGCCCTACACAGAGTACAGATAATTGTACATAGATTCTGTACATATCTAAACATTCATTGGTGAAGCAATCAGATTTCATTTTTCTAAGACAGAATTTGGTGAAGACAAGGGGACACAGTATCACGGTGAAAACTGATGTAAAGCCAATCAGTGCAGAAAAAAAAAATCAAGCAGTCGGTGCATATAAGTCACTATTTTTCACTACTGAAGATAAAATTTAAACAACAAATCTAAATTCTTGATGCAAAACCTCCACAACATACATTTAAGAAGCATAACAATTATGTAAGTTTTGCACCCTGTCCATGAAATCTGAAAGGACATGCAAAGCATTAAAAACGGGCATTCACGTGCATTCTAGCTAGGCATAACTACAATATTAATCTATGGCAATATCTGTGATAGAGTCAAGTTGTATTATGCACAACAGCACAAGGAGCTGCGTTTACTATTCATAAAGATACTGACTTCCATGATGAACAAAAGAAATACTGAGACACTTAGATAATATGCATACTTTATTGATTAAGCAGAAAGTAAAAAGACTTGAAAAAAAAAAAGCAAAACATGAAAACATGTAGGCTATTGCTCTGAACACTTCCTCTCAAATTTCCATGCTCCAATTATCATCCTGCATTTTTAATATAGGAAATACATTATTTTCCAAAAGGCGTATAAATGAGTTTCTTTCCACTATAAGATCAAGGAAAAAAAAAAAAAGAAAGTTGCCCATATATGAATATAAGTGATACTTTATATTTGTTAAGATGCACAGATCATTTCTATTGGAAAATCAGCTGTTTTGAAATATAGGCAGAATATTGGAGACTCTGTGCCCTTTGTTTTCCACTCCTGTATTATATTTAAAAGGCAATTTAACATTTAGAAAGTACAAGTTAAAAAATTTGGAACCCAAATTCAGCGTGGTATATAATAAAATTTGTCCGATACTTGGCAGCCAATATATAGGATATGTAACAATAATTGAAAAATGTTCATCAAATTGTCTTACTATTATTTATATTCACTCGTTATAAAACTTTATTACATCAACTGAATGTTTGAAAAAATATCTGCAAAAATAAGCATGCAGCACAAAAGAAAAATGAAAGATCATGAAAGAACTTTATCGTTACAATTACATGAATATATTATGAGGAGTCATGGGGTGTTTTAATCTACTTCTGCTTTCAACCTTGTGATTGTTTTTACACTGGCATGTCACACAGACTAGAACATCTCACTCAAGACATGCATTGGTTACAGTAATGGGTTACTATGTTACCCAGGGCAAAACATTCGGGGAGAAAAAAATGGGTAAATAGAAATTAAGAAAATAAAGTACTTACCATTGAAATATATTTAATTGTACTCACACTCAATTACAACTGCCTATGCTGGGCAAAATACAACTTGACTCCACAGATGACATTCGTTTGCTATTGATCATGCTTTGCAAAATACTCCACATAAAAGAATAATGACATAACAAACATCAATATTGTCATCTTCAGGCAAATTTGTTTTAATTTGTTCCAAAACTTAAAATAGGTTGATATGTTTTCTATTTGCCGTAGGATGACAGAAATATAATAGTTAACAACTAAAGAAGATGCAAAAGTATCACATTTTGTAAAATTTCCAAAAATACATTTTTGCATGGCAACATAGAAAACAGGTCATCAGTTACACACAAGAAAGGGGTTAAAAACTAGGAATGCCATACTAAATGTCTCAAGCAAGAATGTAAGGTATGCATTCAAACATTCATATTATTCAACTTAATATGTAAAAAGCATGAAAAAAAAAGAAGAAAAACCCTCAGTAAACATTCAAAACTTGGTGCAAAACAACTGCTTTAGCTTACTTATTGTCGACACCAAGATACTGGAATGTTCATCTGCACTCATATTTATTTGAGTACAACTTTAAATGGCAAAGATTGGCGTCCAACATTTTTATATAAGGTGACATTGAAGGAATGAAGAAAGACTAATGCAACAAGAAAACAGCAACCACGTTTTAAAAGATAGATATGTGAACTTAAATTGCAAATTTGAATCAAACACAGGCCAGTCAAGAAACTTGATAACAAAACGTCTCCACTGACCAAAGTGACCAAACAACGCCCTCTGGAATTTTCCTTGTCACATTTCGTAACATTAAACTAAAACAGACTACAATTAGTTACAAATCACAGACATAGAGAAAGAACTTTTAAGTCCTTACTTTAAAAAAAAATCACAAAGAAAATCAACACAAAAGGAATGAGTATTCAAATGAAAGACAAGAAATTATATGATCTCATTTAACAACAAAACTTTTGGTATACGCAGGCTCCAAGGTATTGACTCACAGCTCATTAAAAAAGCGCACAAGTATGCTGATGAAATGCATTACAATAACAATAAGAGACATAATGTATATCGTATAAATGATTTATGTTTTAAATCATGACCCATATTAAGAGACAGGCAGGAAGGACACAGAGAGCGTTACAAGAGAAGGAGTTTGCACGAAGCACAAGAGTATTGGTGGAGAGTATAACCTCAAAATACACTTGAATAATGGTTATCACACAATATCCTACAACAGCATTAAACCATGTACTTTGAATACCATCCATATTTTACTGAATTTACTCTGACTAGGCAGTGAAGTGCACCATGCTCTTTAGCAAGATATGATGCTGATCTTCTATCCTGATTGTTCCTCTGCTGATTACTCGTCTGGTTAGGAGTGACCTCCTGTTACACATGTCACACTTGCTGCTCTATCAAATCTCAAACACAATGCATTGCACTACTTAATCAACCAACTCTCAGACGTACACTTTCCTATATCAAATCTAGAACATAACACACTTTGCTACTGCAGGAGAATTATAATTTTCATGAATCAGTAATTGGGGCGTTTGGTTATGACAGGGTTGGAAAAGAACAAAAGACAATATTCTTGCAAGTATGCTTGGTCATGCAATTAAGAATTCTATGTGTGTGAGGCCGAGGAGGCAGGTAGGTAAAATATTTTGCTCCTTAAATTCCTCAATCATGACACTTTTTGCCTTGTGATGTTCAAACATTTTCCCAAAAATATATGCAGCTAAACTGTCAGACTTAAAATTAAAGCCACCCAAATATAGTAACTGAAAGAGGATATGGCATAGTTATTACAAATATTCATTAAATATAACAAA
This sequence comes from Bullina lineata, assembly GCA_039654405.1. Classification (NCBI taxonomy): domain Eukaryota; kingdom Metazoa; phylum Mollusca; class Gastropoda; family Bullinidae; genus Bullina; species Bullina lineata. The sequence continues at coordinate 6,099 of JBDFRD010167544.1, read as the reverse complement.
ACATGTCTTACTACAGATGAAAGTTTTGAATTCATTTCTTTCTGTTTTTCAGCTCAAAAGCCAATAATGATCCGAGACTGTCGTGACAAGGAAAAAACCCCCAACAAGACAGCTTTTAAAAAAGCTTTAAAGTGTTTTGAGTTCATGAGAGGTGTTACATTTACCTCTATTCCTTTTTACAAAATACAATATGATCAGATACAGTGAGAAAGACAAAAACAACAAGGAAAAAAACCCAATGTTTTAAAATAAGTTAATCGCTGACAATTTGGGAGGTTAAAAGGGAATTGTTCATACATAGATCTATATATTAAAGAGAATCAAAGCAAAGCTGGTGAAACTGAACACAAAGAGAAAAACAGATCTTTAAAAAGAAAAATAACCCTGTCCAAGTCAAGCATTGACACTACAAGTACATACCCATTAAAGAAATATTAAAGCTTAGAACTTTAAAACATAAAAAAAGTTTAAAAAAACAAATGGTCAATAAATTGTGATGATTCTGTCGAGACTTTTGTAATAAGAGATTTGGATGGATAACAGTTCAATAAAACAAACGCTAAAGTTTAAAATGTTTTTACATTCATCAGCCTCCCTTAAAAATATAGAGTAAAACAAATTAATTACATTTTGATTCACACCAGATTGAAACAATAACAATAACCATGTTGGAGATCTTTTAGATTTTGACAGTTTCTTCGAAGCCATTTTTCCCTGTCTGTTTGATTAATATAAATATCATGCTCATTAAAAACGATAACGTTAACAAATTTTACTAGAGATCATCTATGATCTGTAATATATAATTAAGATATAAACATACCCAATACTCAGGAACAATGCAATAGATAAGTAATTTTAAAAATTTGATTTTAAGATCACTTTAAAAAAAAAAGATAAAATTTAAAAGTTAAAATTGAACACTGTTAATGTTTTCAAAATCTTCAATACCATTTTCAACAAAGTATAAAATTAAGTAGTCAATACCAGTTTGAGTATTTGCCCAAGACCTTCGAATACTCATTAAATGAATATATGCATTAAAATTACATGATTGATTCCTCTGACTCAAATCCATCCTTTCTTCAACACATCATAATAATGTTTCATTGAACACTGCAAGAATACAGAAGGGTTGAATAAAACAACATGCAAAACTACACTTTTAACGTTATATAAAAGGGTACAATAAAGTGCTAAAAGAAAACTTAGAAATAAACAATATAGTATATCTCTAAAGCACACAGCCTTGACATTTCGAACATGTTCATGATGTATAAGGGAAAGCTACATATCAGAACCCGTTTCCTTCATGTGTGATGATGACAATCTGACAGTTTCACTTTATATGTAAAATACAAAAACAACTGTTTCACATCATAGTACTGCTTTTACTACTCTTAAGATCAACAACGTTAAATATCTTAACCATTCATAGCACATCTTGCCAACAGCCGCATCATAGCCCAATTCAAACTGAAAATGATGTTTGTTCTAAAAGTTTCTGCAATGTTTCCTGACAAAAAAAGATCAGCTTATTACTTTAATGATGTTAATTACTGAACATGATGATCTTTTTGTTGCTTTGCTTCTGTCTCCTATTCTAGCATTACTGTTTTTGTCATTATTATTGTTTACTGAAACCCTTCAATTCCTCATGGAGCAGCACCTCACTTAAAAACTTTTTTGAAAAAACCGAACTTCTTTGATTTTTTGTGAGATTTTGATTTTTCACTTTCTTTCATTTTCTTATCCAGCGCCTTCTCCAGATCTTCAGACTCCAGCGAACTCTGGGATTCTCCTTTTCCAAGGGCTGAACCCCCCTTTGCTTCACCAGATGCTTGTTCTTCCACTTTAGCTTTGCTCCTATCAGATGCATCTCCTTTCACTTCACCTTTGCCACCACCAGAAGAAGCTTCACCACTTGATGCACTAGGCTCTCCTTTCTTATCCTCAACATCAGACAACACTTTTTCATCCACATCTTGAGTTTTCTCCTTACTATTCACATCTTCTTTAGTATTACCGGATTCTTGATCATCATTAACTTCTTCATCCTGCTTGTTACCTGTATCTTGGCTTAGAATGTCATCAATATCATCCAGGTCATAATCTTCCAACACTGCCCCATCTGATGCATCAGAGCCTCCACCTGCACTCATTGACCTTAAGAGCTTCCTTGGCATCTGAGGCAGAGGAGAAAGAGATCTCTCCTCTCCTTCTTCATCTTCCTGACCAGGATCAGTATCTGCCAAAGTCGGGCGAGGTATGTCATCTTCTGCGCAGACTTCGTCACCTTCTGTAGCTTTGCTCAAAACTAATTCATTGTCAGTATCCTTTTCACTTTCTGTTGCAACTGCCTCTGTCTTCTGACATGGCCCAGTATCAGCCAAAGTCGAGCTAGGTATGTCCCCTTCTGCGCTGACTTCTTCACCTTCAGTAGCTTCATTCGAGACCAATTCATTGTCAGTATCCTTTTGTTTATTTACTGTCTCAACTTCCTCTTTCTTCTCACTTGCAGCTGCCTCGTTTGTCACAGCAGAACTTTCTTCATCCTCAATCTCAGGAGGCTCGCTCTGAATATTACTTTCTTCACAAGGGGTGCTTTGCGATTCATATTGATTGCCCATGTTATTGTCCTTCAAAACTTCCTCTGATTCAGGTAATTCACTGCTTTCTTTGGATTTATCTTCGTTCGTTATACCTTCTCTTTCTTCAGAATCATCTACTGATGTGCTCTCAGTATCCCCCTCAGTGCTCAATACTGTTTCATTTGAATTGTCACTGTTCCTTTCAATAACCTCTTCTTCTTCATTCACCACCTCCTCATTTTTGTTCACTATCTCTTCATTCTCATCTTTCTTCTCTGCAGCAGGATCTGCACTGGAACATTCACTTTCATTTTGTAGCTCACTGCTTTCTTGAACACTAGACTCATGCGTATCAGCTTCTTTTTTTTCATCAACATTTACGGTCATCAAATCTTCATCTTTCTTCACTTCCTCTTCTTTCTCATTTCTCTTCTCAGTTGCAATATCAGTACCAGCCTCTAAACTTTCTGTTTCATTTCTCAGCACTGAGCTTTCTTGAACACTAGATTCTAGATTGTTTTCTTTGCTTTTTGATTCCCCTGACACCATTTCTGTTGATCCACTACCATCATCACAAACAAGAGGTCCATCAACTGAGCTTCCGTCAGCAACACCTCTGTCCTCAGAACTCTCAGGCAGCTGATCAGTGCTACTTTCAGTCTCAGTCACATCACTCACAGTAACACTATCAACTGAAGTTCCTACGACAGTATCACTTTGCTTGGGAGCATTTAATTCAAAAACAGACTCTGACTTATTTTGATCAAACCGAGAAGGAGTGCTAACTGCATCAAAAAATTCATGCTCATCATCGGAATCATCCACAAAGTTCTTGCTTGAGACAATTTTGGAGACAGTGATGGAAGGAACCTGGCAAGGGATTCCAGAGTCTTCTTGCATCGCAGACGCATTATCTTCAAACTTTACGTCAGACTCCTCAGAATCAGGCGTAACTAATTCCTCGGATGAAATTCCCGAATCGACTCTGGGGACTTTAAAATCGTCCCTCCCTTGATTTCCACCATCACTGTCTCCACTGGCAAACACAGCATGCTCATCACCTACAACTTTATTAGTCGTCACATCTTGGTCTTCATGCAATAGGCTTCTACTAGCTCTCTCCGTGCTGGAATCATCAGGCTCTTCTTTCTCGACCCCCGTTTGTTCATTTGTGAAGCCCTCCCTATTTACAGATTCAGTGTTCTCCAAAACTGAAGAATCATGGCTTTCTTTGCCGATTTGCCTTCCTGCATCAACCACATCTTTTCCTACACTCCCCACGGTCTCAGCACGGCCAGAGCTAGTAGAATCAATGTGACTTGTCACAACAACTGTTTCATCTTTATTAACACAGGTGTTAATATTAGTGCCACTAGCAACAGAAGTACCTAAAGTTCCATCTCCTGCCTTCTCCAAGAAATCCCTAGTCTCTGGTGAGACCAGGATAGCACCGGTGGGAAGGGGGCCATTGCTTGATGATGGCGCTGAAGACATCTTTTCTAGCACAGGTTCCCCTTTGTCATTAGCAATGATAACAAACCCACTTTCCTATGGAAAGAAAATAAATGCTGTTAGAGTATTCAACAATAACATGAACAATAATAATATTACGAATGAATGAACTAACCTATCACCAATCAGTTTCATGACATGTGATAGCTCAAAAACAAGTGTATGTAGAGAAGAGCATGAGGATGGGTTGAGTGGAGTAAATCACTTTCCTACACAGAGTTCTTACACTCATGCAGATCAAGTCATTAAATATATCTTTCTATGGGTTTCTAGAACACATCTACATCTAACAATAATGGTGAAAAACGAGATATTGCTTATATATATTCAAAAGGAAAAAGTTCATTAAACTTCTTTTAAAAATGTGTACAGAAGATTGGGATTACAAGTTGTTCAAATCAAATATGATTTGGCAGGTGTCCAAGAAAAGTACAGAATTGGAAACAGTATCATCTAAGTCACATAAAAGTGACTTGATACATAGCAGTAGAAGAGTAGTCAAGTTCCTTCAGGGCGTACAAGGCCAATAGAGCCAGAACTTATCCCGCTTTCAGTAGCATGAAGCAGAACAAATGATTTTCTATGAAACATGCAAGAAAGGATGATGGTCTACCGTAACTTATTTCATACTATTCCTTAACCCATCCACAGCCTTACCTCTATCAATCTGTCTTTCAATTCTAACTGTTGCTTCAGAATATTCAATTCATGTTCCATATTCTGAAAGTCCCTTTTTTGGAGATCATATTCCTGTTAAATAAAAGAACAAAATAAATAAATAAATAGACAAACAAACATAATAATGAAACAATGAATTGGCAAACAATAAAGACGTTTAACACAACACTTAATTCTCCAGAGAAAAGATGATTCACAATATGCATAAATGATAAAAGAACACACACACACATTTATTCTGTACATGAGTGAGGAAGAGAGAGATAGGTGGAAAGAGAGAGAGGGAGAGAGACAGACAGACAAAGACAGAGAGATGACCAAATAAACACATAAAAAAAACTACTGTATGAAAGCAGATTTCCAACACTCCGCTAGTCCGACTCACCCTGCACTTATCCTTGTATTCCCGCTGAAGTTCTGTGAAGCCCTCATCCTGCTCCTCCAGCTGGTCCTTGAGAAGTTCCACCTGATACACTAGTGACTGCTTCTCATTGTCCAGCTGAGCACTGGTCATCATGGCCGCTTTGTACTTCTCCTCCATGTCGCGCATTTCAGCCTGTGGTCAAGAAGAATACTTGTCAGTGAGGAAAAACAATTTGAGTCATTAGAATGATACGGTTCTTCCAGTAGAAATAGTTATTGTAGTGGAGGTAAATCTTTGTAAGAAACCCTGAATGACTTGTTCTGCGAAAGGATTGGGCTTAATCTTCTATGACGACATTGCCTTAATGGAATTCACTATGATTCAATAAAGTATAAATGCGTGGCAAATCTGCAATGACAGTAAGCCATGCAGAGTTGTTATTGTGGTTCAGTAAACTTTTTCTCTCCAAACCTACACTGATAATAGCAAACACTGAAGAACTTGGTGAAATCCAGCAACATTTTTTATCGAAACCTCCAATGACAATGACTCCTATGTTTCCTGTTGGTCTAGCTTTAGTTATAGTTCAGTAAAACATTTTGTCTAACTGTCAATAATGATCTAGTGTTTGTGGGTCTCTAGTTCTTATACAGAATTAGTACAAGTGAATGCATCAAACCTTTGATGGTGATGTGGTTATTGCAGTGTTAGGTATGGGTTGTAGTTTGCCTTCGCAGACAGATTAAATTTGCACGAGAGTAAGGTAGTATAAGCAATGTTGCAGATTTGCTTTAATAAAAGGGAAATATATCAGGAAGCAAGGGAGGGGAGTGTAACGCAGAGATAGAGAGATAGAGAGATAGATAGATAGAGAGAGAGAGAGAGAGAGAGAGACAGACAGACAGAGAGAGAGAAAAAGAGAGAGAGAGAGAGAGAGAGAGAGAGAGAGAGAGA
>JBDFRD010167433.1:1062-12187 GCA_039654405.1 Bullina lineata | reverse complement strand
AAGTAAAAATCATCTGTTCCGCTTCACGCTACCGAAACTGGGATAAGCTCCGGCTCTATGGGCCTCATTGGCCTTGATGGAACTTTACTTTACTTTTCGCGCTTAGATGGGGAGAGGAAAATGGTGTGAAGCGTCTTTTCGAAGGACAGAACACCGTCGAAGGAGTCGAACCTGGGACCCTTGGATTGATAGTCCAGCGCTCTAACCATTTGGTTCCCTCCAATATTCCTCAGAGATATTTGAGATTGCATTGAACCACATACGTTCGGAATGAAAGGCGTTAAAGCAAGTCCATAATTGATAATATGAGATGTTGAAGAAAAATAATCCGTAAATACCGAAGTTTGGTGTCAGTGTGTGTTTCGGCAGGAAATCCTCTAAGAATTATTTTTGATGAAATGAAATAACGTGGAGTAAAGACAACCATGAATCCTGTAAAAACTCGACGTCTGCTGGGAATAACGAAAAGATGGGCGGCAAAATAACGACAAAATGCTCTGGAACTAGTTTCTTAATGATCACACAGCGTGTGTATCAATAATTTCCATTACTGGCAGATACGACAATAAAAGCTTGACACTTCTAAACGGAATAATCGTGAATTCAAACAAACAAACATAAAACAGCAGCATGCAGAGAAAATGGACAGACAGAACAGCGTATATTAATATTATATTATGTATATATTATGAAGCCTCAGTGTTGTCTCTCTTCTCCCCCCCCCCCCCCTTTTTTTCACCCCCAAAAAAGCTACATCCCATCCCTTTTCTCCGCAAATTTTCCGGTCACTAATAACATCCTGTTCTTGTCATATTTCCCCTTTTAATCAATATTTGTTTGTTTGTTTGTTTCATATTTGAAGACAGTAATGTCGATAGGTCGTTTGTTCCCTACTGAAAATCCGTTTAAAATGAAGCCCCGAAGCACTGAACGAGTTGGTCTGACAGTCAGTCACCACCGATTTTTCTGCTTTAGAGCAAACCCCACTTATTAATCACAGCCAAGCATCTAAATATAAGTCCAGAGAAAATGTCAATGTTGAAGGATCACCGCGTTTTGTCATTTCTTTTCCAGACACCAGCATAATATAAAATATAAAAGGATAAGATTGAAACGTCCCCCAAACATTGATTACATTTATACAACATCAAAACTTGGCCGTGAACATAGGCTGAGAAACTACTACCTGGTCTCAGCAGGAAGAGAGCTAGGAGCGAGAAGGGGAGGAAGACCACGTGGTTAGACAAGAACTGGGCATACAGCTTTTGTTGAACATGATTATGATGCAAAATACAAGGTTTAGGCGTGCAAGATCAATGGATTATTCAACAGGTGTGATCCTAGGTACAGATCACAGGTGTGGGTGGGTCCTGGATAGAGGTGTTAACTTTTTGTCTATGGGGATGCTTGTGTTTGTGTGCCAGTCTGTTTACTTAGTTCATGGATCAGTGACAAGCTTTTGTGAATCAATCACCTGTTCCATGAATTTACATCACAATGCAAAGGTCGCTAACGGAAAATTTGAAATGGTGGAAACATCAAATATGAGTGAAAGTATCCATTTTTTTATTTCATTTTATCTCATTTATCTTATTTTATTACATTTTTTTCTTTTCCTTTTTCATATTTCACGACGTTTAGGTTGATACTAACAACCACTCCGATTTTTTAGATTATTTTCATCCTCATCATTGGCCCCCACCCTTATCAGGGTATAGGCCACAAACAAAGGATTTCCACTTTATTCTGTCCCGGGATAACTTTGCCAGTTCTGACCATGTTTGTCCTATTATTTTCATACAATTGTCAAAAGATAAAAGGAAACTTCCGTATTTAACTCTACAATTTCTTGAGCTGAAGTGATGCTTTTTATTACAACGTCTGCAAGCAGGAATACAGACCAGCACCGCACTGGAACAAAACTGAAGTGAGAGACACCCCAATACAATATGAGGAGTCCAGAGGAAAAACGGGCATAGTCACAAAATGCAACATCTGAGAGAATTGAATTTGTAAGTTTGAAGACTCATACATTTACCTGTGTTTGGTTTAGTGCTTATAGCTTCTTCCATCCTGATGAACAGCCATTCTAGGTCTGTGCTGCAAAAACTTAAGCTAGTCATACATCTCAATACTGAACATACCATATTTTCCCAAGTCACTTTGTTGTGACTATGCCGTTTTTTCCCCTGGACTCCTCATATATACATGTATATATATGTATTATATACATATGGGTTAGATAACCACATGCACACACGGTTTCTGGACAATACTATACTGTATACACGTTTCTCATGAATGCTGCTCATGACTAGCACTTTCAACTATCAAAATGTATTTACAGCTGTTAAAAAGTGGGTTATGTCAAAAAAAAAGTAGACCACAAAGTAGACCTCAAAGTAGACCACAAAGTAGACCACAAAGTAGACCTCAAAGTAGGTCACAAAGTAGACCACAAAGTAGACCTCAAAGTAGGCCACAAAGTAGACCACAAAGTAGGTCACAAAGTAGACCACAAACTACACCACAAAGTAGGCCACAAACTAGACCACAAAGTAGACCACAAAGTAGGTCACAAAGTAGTCCACAAGTAGACACAGGTAGCTAAAGGTGTGTTCACTTACTTTCTTCTCTGCGTTTCCTTGGTGTCAGAGGTGCTCTTACTCCTGGACTTGAACAGATCCTTGTACTTGCCTTCTGGCTCCGACCTGTAACCAGACTCATCAGCTGGGGAACACATACACAATCAATTAATGCAAAAATGAATGAAAGCTACAGGGAAGCTGAAAAAAGCAAAGTAGCAAACACAACCAAAAGAAGCTATCCTGTAAAAATACACAAAGACAAACCAACATTCGACATTACTGTCTTCAAGGGTGAAAAGAACATGAAGCCCAAGCCGCATCAAAGAAACACAGTCTCGGCTTGTCTGTGTATTTTTACGAGATAGCTTCATTTGGTTGTGTTTGCTACAAACACATTTTGAACAAAGGTATTGGGCAGCTTGCTCTCTCTTCACTTGCTTCTCAAGCAACAAACACAAGTTTTCTCTCTGAATTTTCATTTGGTTGGTTTTTGTTGGTTGATCCTTCACTTTTTTTATATATATTTTTTTTAAATGAGGAGTTGGGTAGTTTGGAAAATTTCCTTCGAGATGCTTTAAAAAAAAGTAAAGTTCCATCAAGGCCAATGAGGCCCATAGAGCTGGAGCTTATTCTGGTTTCTGCAGCGTGAAGCGGAACAGATGGTTTTTACTTCTTCTCATTGACAGGATGCTAGTCTGTCCTAGGTTTTCTTCCCCAGCAGAATATTCTGGTACCCAATTTGCACCTGGGTGAGGAGAGGAAAATGGGTATACATGTAAGTGTCTTTCCCAAGGACACAACAGGGTCACCTCTCGAATTCGAACTCTGGACCCTTGGATTAGGAGTCCAACGCTTTAACCATTCGGCCACCGCTTTGGCTCACCTAAGTTTTCACCTCTCTCCGACTGACATTCTGCTCTCAAAGGGTTTTCCCTTTCCACCACCTCCACGCTTATTCTGTAGAAGAGGGAGTCCAACACTAACCCTTCTCATGTCAGAGAGCTTTGATAGAGCTCTTCGCTTCCACGCGTGACCTGCCACAACTTGATAATGTATCCACACACTAGGGTTAATGGTCAGCAAGCGTCAGTGTTAGTGAAGAGAGAAATGACACAGAGGGATAGATAGCCTTTCCTTGTTCCATTGTGCTATAAATATTTTCTAAAGTATCTGGAATTATACGATTTTTTTTCTTCCAGACTAAATAAGGGGAAGTAATAGTGCATTTACAGCCTTCTCTAAAACACGGGTTCACTCCCTTGGTTCAGGTGGGCGCGCCCAGTCTTAGATGATTGAACTATGACTACGTGTAGTTTTAAATGTTTGCAGGAGCATTCCGGCTTGACTTCAATAATATATTCAAAGTTGTCTCTCATCACGACTTTGCATTTTCAAAGAATTAAAATCTATTTTAATGAGGTATGTAAATGATTACAACAATATCCTTATTTACAGGCCATACATGTAAAATGTTGTCCAAATAGAACAAACTTAACAAGGAACGGCAATGATGAATACAAATAACTCCACATGATTTCAGTACAATTACCTTTGGAACGTGATGTCTTGGCATAGCTAGGCCTGTAGGGGTTTACATCTGAAAGGAAAAAAAAAGAGAGAACTCAAAACATGGAAAACTTGTACCAGAAAAAAAGATGGAATACATTTTATGTCTGAATATGGCTCTTATGGGGAATACATTTTATGTCTGAATATGGCTCTTATGGCTCTTTTCGTCTTTCACAGATGATCAAAGCAGCCATATTGCTGCTTTGCCTGTGCCGCCTCTTACTTAGAAACAACGCTTTGCCCAGAGGCGTTGTTCCTCTCTCGATCAAGCATTACTAGTTTTGTTCCAAAAGAAAGACCATGGTCAATACGTTTGGAACTATTCTGACCTGCAGTCCAGACAGAGTGAAACGTTCATAGGTAGAATTTTTTTAAATTTAGATTTTGCCCAGACAGCGGCACTTGCCTACTCTTGTACGATTTTAGACTGTCGAAGGATCCGTAACATACACACAGGATCTGCGATGTTTTTGGAGATGAGCTATAACTTTATGTCTAGAGTTTATCTATCTCTGTTACATGTATCTCCAGATATGAATTGATTACTATTATTATAGGAGCAATGGTGCAAAAATTCCCGGAAACTGCTTGCAGTAAACACAGAGTGCCCCACTGGCTCAGAGAGAAATCTTGCTCATGTTCAATACCAGAGACTTTAAACTTTGCAGGAATGTTTCATCAAATCATATTGTGTGGTTACTGCTGGTATCTTTAGTAAAAGAAAGCAATTTAAGGCCTACTCAGTGTTTGCCCCATTCAAAGCAGGTTTTTCAAAAAGTGAAAACGTAAAGTTTCTTCAAGGCCTATGAGCCGGAGTTTATCCCGGTTTCAGTAGCGTGAAGCGGAACAGATGATTTTTACATCATTTCCTAGACAGGACGCTTGTCTGTCACTGGCTTACTTCCCCAGCAGAATATACCGGTGCGCAATTCGCACCTGGGTGGGGAGAGGAAAATGGTGTAAAGTGTCTTTCCCAAGGACATAAAATGGTCACCTCTCGGATTCGAGCCCTGGACCCTTGGATTAGGAGTCCAACGCTCTAACATTCAGCCACCGCGCCATACACAGGTTGTTGAAAGTTTCACTGGTTTGCCCTGTTCATTAAACACAAAAGGTAGACATCTACCATTGCTACAGTCATTGTGCAGATCTTACTTGACTTACCCAAGCCTTCTTCTGACTTGGTGTCTGAAATGTCATCAGGAAAGTGGTAGGTAGGCTTGTAGGAGTTGGCCTCTGAAAAACACGACCAAGCATACAAAAATTATAAATCAAACTTCTAAAACAAAACAACCTCATTCTATAAGACGACAAACACAACCAGTGAAAATTACAGAAGTTGCAAAAAGATATTTCCTGAAATCATTAGAAAATGTTTGTTTTTTTGTTTTACATGGCAAAATTTACACACTTCTTCATCTTTGTGAATTTTTTTTTATTTGGGAAAAAAAAAAAGAAAGTGAATTCTAAATTTTGCAGCTGTAGCTCTTTAAACAATTTTTGTTTTAATTTCAAATAAACAGGTACACTGAGCTGGTTGTATTCTGAAATGCCTCAAGTAAAAAGTAACGTTTTAGAAAGCATACTAACACAATGATAGCATTAAAATAACAAAAGCGTTATGCACATAAATGTGGGCTGAACAAACGGTGTGAACATATATCGCGTGAACAATTGAATAAAGTCAAAACCCTGAACGAAACAAAATTATACCTTCCACACAATTCCTTAAAATGCGCCAAAAACAGCATTTCCTTCTTCAAATACAATGTATATTTGACTCTGAATGTGTTCATATAACATGTATATATATTATGATTATGATATATCTGGGAGTGATATCACTGTCATGACATAGATTTCATGCATATATTTTTATAGATCGAAATGATAAATGAAAACAGGTGCAATTTGCAACAATGATGACATGTTGTTCCATCCACTGCTGATTATCCAAACATAGTTAAAAAAAATGGTTACCGATACTACTGGCTATTTGTTGAAGAATAAAAAAATAAATCATGAGTTTCCGGGAATATGTCTTCATCTTGTTTCAAATATTTCATTCACTAGCAGGAAAGTTACTCTAAAAATTACAAGTATATCAATGTGAAATGTGTACATTGATGAATGTTGTATCAATTTATGCGGCAACTATTCCCATTTAAAATTCAAGAGTAATGCAAGGTGACAGAAAGCCACCGTTCTCTTCTGCCACTTGTCCCTACCACCTGCTTATTGAAACTCTCTCCCAATAAACGATTTAATATGAAGTACAATGAAGTTTTCAGAAAAAGATTAAAAAAAAAAAAAAGAATAAATCTCAAGAATAGAGGTCTCTACAGAGGAAAGGGATAATTTTGTAAAAACGCACAGAACTTAAAAACTTAAATACAAGCTGAGAGGCTCATGACGTTGAATGACACTAGGGTTACAGAGTGTCTTTGTGTCATGAATTCAAGCCAGCAAGACACATTGCCCTACTTCTGAAATAAACACAATGAATAAATAGAAATGGCCAAACGACTTTATGATCCACGACTTTTTTAAAAGATCCATCTTGCCATCCATCTACTGCTCACACTACATAAGAAATTTCGAGAAAAATTTGGAAACATAGAGACACATTTTTCTGAGTTCTGAGACATTGCTGACCCTAAACTCACGGACTTATGAAGAGGGTTATGCAAAGTTACACAGAAACTCATCCAAACACCATCACAAGAACCACCACCACCACTAGTTATAGGCCTAGCACAGTACATACAGATCAAGAATGCCACTGATACAAGACTCTGCAAACTTTATATGAATATACTCATATAGAAATAGAATAGTTTTTTTTTGCATTTCAATGATGCATAGTTTCAAATATAATGTGTCACTTCACTATGATAAATATCAACCAATTTCTCGTTCACGTGAAAATCTCAGACAAGCCTGTTAGCATTTACTACCTAATTAGTGCTGCAATTGTTTTTCTTTTATATTTTATTTATATAATTATATACATATAGCATGTGTAATTCCAATTTCATAATTTCTGAGAATTCTTAAAAATGTTTATTGCCTTCCAAACCTAGTTTCTTGTATTATAAAAAAATATAGAACTGGTTTAACGCATGCAAATATAAAAAAAAATATAACCTCAACTGTAATTCCTTCAAAATGAAAAAAAGGAAATTAAAAAGAAACTGATGCAGAAACTTATAACTGATTAAGAAACCAAAAGTAAAACAGGCATGCTTGTCATCTCTGATCCTGAAAGTAATTAAATCTATCACCAACAAAGAAATGAAAGTTTTATGAACTAATGTAAAACTTGGGTAGAGAACTACCCTCAGTTTTAGTTGTCAAAGAAACCAGGAAGAAAATAAAAAATGAGCCTTGATAAAAAGAAATGATCCGAGATCCCCGCAAACAAAACCACGTGAACCGTACAAGAAATCCAGTATTAGATGCAATTCTTACCCATCTTTTTCACTGAAAGAGCAACCAATGAAATACAGTTAAAAAAGAAAAAAGAAGTTGTCAGTAAATAAAAAAATAAAATAAATAATATTCCCAGTCATTTAAAAATCAAAGTAGATATAGTAATAACTGTTCAAAGTTCAAAAACAAAAACAAAAAATCAATGAAATATCCACAGACCCAATAAAGGAAATCTACTGGACAAGTTTGACAAATTCGAATTTTCATTCAGGTCCAAAAAGCCAAGGAGTTCACTAGCGTCTCAACTGACACAAAAAAAAGAGATAGAGAAAAGGACAGAAGCACATTATAATATCAACAGAAAAAAGAGGAACAAAGGATGCTACAAAAAAAAAATTAAATAAAACTTAGAAAGCAGAAGAAATCCTTCCGCTGTATCCTACTGACCATCATTTACAGGTTGACTGTTGCTGACAAATTTCATGCGTAAAATTTGGTCTTTCAGGCTGTGGTATTAGATTCCAATATTTACTTTCACACCAAGATGCTAGATCTCCAGGTGATAAAGAGATGAAAATCTTCCCTGACTTCTTGCAGGTTAAAAAAGAAAATACTGTCACAGTTTATTTCTAAGGATTTTTACAGCATGTCATATATACTATCTGCATTATGCATAGACAAAATAACATAATCCCTCACATTTAGATTTATCTCTGAAATAGAGTTATCTCTGTTATGTGATACAGATTTGTCTGGAGTTGAGTAATAATTTGGACTTATCAACCCTTGCTAAAAAGAATCCTACCCTATTCTAAAAACGATGTGACTTACATAAAAAATGTATTCATCACTGTTATTAAAACTACCCCTTTTTTTTTGCAAAAATGCAATGCTCTTGTTTTGCTTAACTACATATTAGGGCATATATTTAGATTGGAATATACATGTATAATGTAAGTCAGACTGTTTTCAGCGGAGAGTAACTGGTGCACACCTTTCATTCATTCCATGTTACAATAAAATGTGCACGAGTTTTATGAACATCACATTATCAACAATTACTGAAGCGAGGAATGAAACGTGAGAAAAAAATACTGCAGTTAATAAACACTTTCCCTGATCAAGTACAAACATGAAACAGCAGTGAAGCTAGACTACCCTGCGCTTGACAGTAAAGGTAATCACATAATTTAAAAAGTGTATTACAGAAAAAAAAGTATACACAACGCAAATTTTTATTTTTGAATATGTAGGCAACATATAATGTGTAAAATACAGAACAATGCGGTGTACGAAGGAATATATGAGATTCTCCGGAGAGGAGACTCAATACTGAAGGCAGAAGCACTTGTACTGATGGGTCAGGGTGAGTATGTTCTTATGTTAAGTGATTCCAGTCTTGGGAAGAAGTCACTAGCCTACCACAGACAATAAAATGACTAATTCAGGAAAAGATCAGGATCGTGATATAAGTTTATATAGAGAAGGAGGAGGGGGAAGGGCTGTTGCACTGTGGAGAGTTTGACTGTGAGGAGCAAAGGTAAAAGATAAAAATACATACAACTGGTGGTAAATTTACAAAAATTCCTTAAAAGTGGAACAATCTTCCTTTGAACATTTTTTCCGCTTCTTTCATCATCATGGGAAATTACAGCTTGTATTTCGGGCGTTTTTTCATGTAGAATTTTATCCGAAAACAAATCCTGTTTTCCTCACTACCTATGGAGAGATCATGGAATTACAAGGAACCAGTGGAAGATTCCAAATATGTTAAAGGGCCTTTTAGTAGAGGATTTCTTCACTGACACTTCCTCACTCACTTTTCTATCCATGCCTCGTAGCAGTTTATTTCCTATGCTTACGTTGACTAAACGGTTCTCATTCCCAAAACTGGTTGATGAGTATGTTCTATTTTTGTACACATGATTTCATTAAAACAAGAAGTTTGTAAGCCATGGTTAGCTCTGTCTGTGCATGTTTACCTTCAGGAACTAAACCTTCATAATAAACAAGTTCTGACGACCCATTCTTCTGTTCTGGAAACAACACGACAGGTAGGATGCATTAGTGGTTAATCAGTTATTTCCTATCATCTAGTCATCATCAATTCATTCTCAAAAGGTCAAAAGGTGAAGAGTTATTCTCAACAGTTCACACATAGGAGAATATAGAGGTTATTGAGATTAGATATAATGAATGAGGGGGAAAAAACTCTCTCCACGTATGATGTCAATAACATAAGGAACTATCATGATGACAAAAGAATCATAAATGTAGCATTCATAAATGAATTATGACAAATTCATAAATTGTTTTTATTGTAGGTTCAATGACAATACATACTCAAGGACGTAAAAATATCTATGTTTACATCTGTCACAAAAGTTAGAGATAAGACATTGTTAGTTTCCCTCGCATTTTGTATCAGTTATCCTTCTTCTCTGTGTCTGTTGAGACGTGCTAGCATTTATCTTTCAGCTGCCTTTATGAATTAAGCCGTTTCCTCTCTCATACACACACACACACACACAAACAAAAACAAAACAAACAAACAAACCAAAACGTCACTGAAAGTTTAGTCTCTGGGAATATCTTTCTCCATTTTATGAACAAGTCTCGAGGAGATTTAAACAGTGATTAGAAAACAGGAATTCAGTACAACGGGAAAAAACCAAGAAAAACAGGCACACGGAGAAGGAAGGTGACAGGATTTTGCGGTGAAAAGGAACAAAATTAATGAAGGGTGAGCCGTAAAGTGATAGTCACCGCAAAGTCAGTTTGGAAACAAAAACGTCTTCCATTAGAGAGAGAGAAAGCACACTGCACAAACAGAAAGACAGAGAGAAAGAGAGAAAGAATGTAGCGATACACACTCATAGTTTACTTACCAAAACAAAACTAAAGTACAGATATCTATAAAGAGTTTGTTCAGTGACACAATTAAAAAAGGGAGAAAATGCAGGAATAAAGCCCAAGGATTATCTCTCTTTGCCCTATCCACTTACCCCCCCCCCCCCCTCCCCCCAAGAATTAAAAAAAAAGAAGTTTGAAGTTAAAATGAACACAATGAAGTGTGTCAGAGAGAAGTTCAAGGTCAAACAGTGCTGTTGTTGTTAGATAAAACATTCCATCAAGAACAGGAGAGATGTGAGGCATTGAGAATGAGACAAGAGTGGGCAGGTGAGTTAATGAGACAAGAGTGGGCAGGTGAGTTAATGAGAGAAGAGTGGGCAGGTGAGTAAATGACACACAGGTGGGCAGGTGAGTAAATGAGATAAGAGTGGGCAGGTGAGTCAAAGAGACAAGAGTGGGCAGGTGAGTTAATGAGATAAGAGTGGGCAGGTGAGTCAAAGAGACAAGAGTGGGCAGGTGAGTTAATGAGACAAGAGTGGGCAGGTGAGTCAAAGAGACAAGAGTGGGCAGGTGAGTAAATGACACACAGGTGGGCAGGTGAGTAAATGATGCACGAGTGGCCAGGTGAGGGGGGGGGGGGGGGGGCACAATGCTGAGAACTCAAGACAAGCAAAAAACTGGGT
>JBDFRD010167322.1:0-12187 GCA_039654405.1 Bullina lineata | reverse complement strand
AGAGAGAGAGAGAGAGAGAGAGAGAGAGAGAGAGAGAGAGAGAGAGAGAGAGAGAGAGAGAGAGAGAGAGATTTAGTAAGCTGCATAATAATTTGGAAAATGGTGACACATCTCAATTTATTGGCTGTGCATAATAAAGAGTCATGCCGGCAATCTGCGGAGTGACCTCGGAGATTTTAATCCAGAGCGTATTTTTGTGTGCGTGTGCACTGTAGGGATGAATGCATGTGGTAACTTTGAAAACGAAAATGGGGTGTCTCGTCTTTTGACGTTTTCCACAAACCGGATACAGATGTCGCTTCATTCTACTGGGGTCAATGTTGGATTGAAGTCATTTTGGTAATAATAAAAGACTCTATACTACATAGAGTATCCTTAAATATTATCTAATCTATGCCTTGTTTTACATTTTCTAAGTAGATGACTTTTATACAATAAATATGTTTAATGAAACAAAAATATCAAAACGTGGGAATATTTAATATATAAACGTGGCAGGGAGTTTGTCTGATGCAAAGAACAGCATCAATGTCCATTCAACCAATCACAAAAAGCGTTACATGATGTTTAGAAGCCTGAAGCTGACTACATGCACAGTTATTTTTAGATTCAGTCTTCGGGTTTGGTGGTAAGTCTTGTTCAACCTCCTCGGCTGGCAGCATCAATTAGGCCTGTTCCATTGCGGACAGTTGCTTCTGTTTAATATCGTGAGTTCTGAATGCATCTTTTTTCACTCATTTATATACCTAATGATTTTAGAGTAAACGGTTGTTTCAGGAATAGAACTTTAAATGATTGAGTCAACTTTTCCTGTGGCACCGGCAGTGACACATTTTGTATGTGCTATCTCAGATGGACTACATTATTGATAGGGTGAACGTACGACTTTTCGGCGAACTGCATACGTGTCAAAAAACTCACGCTGGTTTCGTTTTCTTCCTCAGGAACATCGACTTGTCCAGCCACCAGGTTCTGACAGCAACCAAATATGATAAGTTAACAAAGTTTCCGCTTGTGCATCAATATAATTATGACCATATGTTGAGAGGAAGAGGGGCGTGGTATTCCGGTCTCTTCTTTTAGTCTGAAGTGAGATTGATGACATGTGGTTTTATCGTGGTTAACCTCGCTGTGGAGTGAATCAAGTTTTGAGTATTGGAATATTTTACATCTGTTCATATATTATATCTGTACTGTGCCCTTACCTGAGACAAAATGGAGATTACTACTATTCTCATTGGGATAGCTGTATTCTTTATATCTGCACTTTTGATTTATTGCATCTCTGCATTTTCTATGAGAGAAAAAACATTTGAAGAAGTAATGGAAGAGCAAAGACGAAGGCAGGAAGAAGAAAGGGAGAAAATTAAGGCAGAGAAGAAAGCAGAAAGAGAACACATGAAAAAGAAATTTAAGAAAGGAAAGCAAGACAAATTGAGAGACAAGGTACCTCAGATTTCTGAACCAGAGCTAAAGCCAGAACCAAAGATGGTGAACCTAGAGATAGAGCCAGAAATAATTGAACCAACAGAAAGTCTTGGTTTGAGTAGCGGTGTGCGACAAAGAGGTAAAAAAGAGAAGAATGTTGCGGCAAAATCAATCCTCCATAATAGAGATGAAAAGACACCAATCGCAGAGAAAACTGTTGAGGTGAAGCATAAGACACTACCCAAGGATGAACTGGAGCTAAAGAAGGTGCATGAAGGCGAAAAGATCAAGCCAGTGCACATAACTCCTGTGAAAGAGGCAAAAGTTAAGCACTCTTCTGATATTAAGGAAAATCTGCCTCCGGTAAAATCATCTAAGAAAGAGGAAACAAAGCAGGAAAAAATGACTCAGTCTAAACAGCGCCTTGAGGAAGCAGAGAAGCGTCCTAGCAAGTCTAAATCAACAGGTATTATCATGATATTGTTACAATTTTTTTGTCAACTTTTGAATAAGAATAATGTGGTGAAATATCTGACCAAGTATGATTCATTTTGAGATTTTATATGAAGAGTGTAGAATCTAGAACAATTTAATTTTAAGGGTTTTTTTCTTTGTTCTGAAGATGAAGTTTGTAAAATGCAATTTTGTTCTACCACTCTTTAAAAAAAAAGAAAAAGAATTGTTTGAACAAATGTTATTTCTTAAGTTCAGCTTCCCTACTTTCTTCAACATTGAAATTGAATCAGAAATAGTGATGATAAAAAAAGAAAATTTGTTTTTAAGAAGCGAAAAGTCTAAGTATGAAAAAATCTGAACTGCACACAATGAAATGTAAATATTTTTAACTCTTTATTCAGAAGATGCTCCCCTAAATGGTTCGAGGCTGATATCTTCAGTGAAGTCCGCAAATCTATCAGATGATGAAGTTCAGACTCTGATTGATATTTTGCTGAACAGACAGGGCCTAACTCCAACTGGTCCCATTGCTGTGGATGATTCCTGGAACAAGGTGGACGTTCTTATCTGTCATTTGGGTTTTAACCAAAAGGATAAATCCATAAGGAAAAATGGTTGAGGACAAAAAATTTTTGACATGTATCTTAACCGTTTTGTCTATTGTGACCTGTGAGATATCGAAGGAGAGCAGCAAAAAAATATGTGCCTTAGAAGTGAGACTGCAGAGAAATGGCAGGAGTAATTTCTGTTGGATGTCATATTCTGTTAAATTGTTTTTTTGTTTGTTGATCCAGCAATGTATGTGATGTAAAAACATGTTATAAATAAGTTTGAGAGTTTATATACTTTTTAATACTTGAATGGGTGTTTGTGTGTGTGTGGGGGGGGGATTAACAATGTGATTAATTATATGATAAATAATGAATTGAAATTGGCAGCGTCAAAAGTTTTGTTACTTCAGAGTTATTCAATAATTCCAGAAATTATATAACAGCATAATATATTGCAAATCATTGAGGATGGTTTAATTTTTTCTCAGAAAAGCCAAAAAGGTGACCCTGTGTTTTTGCTGAAAAAACAGCTGGAGGAGAAGGAAAGAGCTCTACAAGAAGGTAAGTGTCCTGTTTCGGAGGTTTTGTTTTCCTTTTATGTGGCCCATATTTATCTTTGAATAGCTGTGAGGGGAGCAAGTACATTAGAATTGTGTCAGGTGATTAGTTGTCTCCCTCAACTGTTCTTTTTACGTTAGGCAGCCAGTAATTCTTAAAGAAGTCTTATTACAAGAACAGAAACATACTTTCATATACTAGCTACGTCCTGTCTACCGTAAAAGTATGTGTGGTCTTGTTACAACTGTCTCCTTAAGGATATGAATATTGTTCTTGGAGTGAGGGCAAGAGCAAAATTCCATCACAAAGCATGTTACAGTTGTAGGGTAAGTGGAAAACCACCATGTTTCATGTCATGTACTTATGCATTTCGTTACTTTCTTATGCACTTATCCTTCAATTTCCTTTCATGACTGAAAAAAACCCCCAAAAAGTAGGCCTTTGCACAGCGAGTAACAAAAAGGCTGATTTTGTCAATAGTACATCCTATCCATATAGCGAAATCATCCTGATGTATTTAGAAGGAAAATGTTGAAACTGACCGTTTTATAGCTTGTTTTTCTGATGAACTTCTTTTGAATAAGGATCTAGTTGGGTTGGTTTAAGTCCTTTTTTAAACCAGTGTTAATATCTGTGCTGAAATTGGAGTGTTGCACATTTTTGGGGGGATAGACTTCTGCAGTGTTGAAAATGTGTTTATTATTTGCGTGATCACAGTGTGTTATAATGCTTGTAGTATATGCTGCAACATTAACTAATAAAAGTGTTACAATGCTTGTAGCATATGCTGCAACATTAACTAATAAAAGTGTTACATGTTATATCATGTATGCTTTCTTTCAGAACAAAACATGGCAATGTCTGCTAGCTCCAAGGTGAAGGAGACGAGGAATGAACTTGTAGCAGAACGAACCAAGTATACCAGCATGGAGAAACGTTATCAGGAGAAGATAACTCACCAACAGGCTGAAGTGGAGGCATTGCAAGCCCGCATGCAGCAAACTCATGATCAACACATAGTGGAGACTAACAACCTGCAGGCACGAATTCGACAGATGGAGCAAGGCGGGGATAGGGCTACTGTCCTGAAATTTACAGAGGTATGAATGCTTGCAACAGCTTGATGTTGTGAAATGATTATGCAAATGAAATGAACAGCTGAGCTGTGACTTATTCGCTAAGATTTACACTATTTGTGCACACAGTGACATGATGCAAAATGTGTAGAAAGAAAGAAATATCATCATATTGCAACTGGCTTTAACTTGATTTCCTTCTTCGAGGAAATCTTTGTCACCCTAGAGTCTGAAAACTGCTGGCACACGAAAGACTCAATGGAGTTGGCTGTAAAGTTTGAGTCAGTGTTTGGATTTCTATAGGTTGAACATTTATATACTAAATGATGTATCTGGCTCCTCTTTTCAACATAATAAAAATCAAGGTTAAGAAAATGTTTGGACTTGGGTCATTTGTGCTAGACACCATCAAAATGTTTCATTGACAAAAGCTCTTTATTTAGTAAACAGTATTGTAGCATCTTCTTTTGCTTTCCTTAGTTTGGGGTTTATCTTATATGTTGGGATTCTGAGTATGATTGAAGATTAGGTTTCAGATGTTCCAAAATTTTTTAAAACGTATACAAGTTTATCCTAGAAAACATTTGAAGATACTTATAAAGTTACAAAATTTCATACTTTCTTTTATTACAGGAAAACAAGATTCTTCAGGAGACCTTGTCACTTAAAGCGTGAGTATAGATTATTTTTTTCATAAAATGCTTGCATTGTACTGATATGAAAGCTGGTGGTGAGTATTTTAAAAACAATTTATGTTGTGTAAAATACTATTTTTTGTACAGTAAACTAAGGATATAGTGTAAATGAATGTCTTTATCTCCTCCTATTTAGTATCTTAATTAAAAACTCATTTATGACTTCACAGAAAGGAGAGTGCCAGCCTAGGAGAGAAGGTGAAGCATTTTGAGAAGGAACTGGCGGGAACTGTTTCAAAGATCCAGGCTATTGAAGGGGCTAAGAAAAGCTCTGACTCTAAAGTATCTATGTATGAAGACAAGATTCGAAAACTGGAGTCAAACCAGGTAAGGGCTGTTTGTTTGGGATTTATTGATGCAAGTTGGCATGAAAATAACAGGATAGGATTTTATCAGGATAATGTTTTCTAAGGGTTCTTTGTTTGTTTTGTTTTGTCAAGCTAAACTAGTGTGCATAAATAAATTACTTTTTGCTTTTATTAGAAATTAGGTCATCTACTGATCAAAGATGAATGTGTGCAAAAGTACTGCAGGTTCTTGTCTGATGCAGAACCTTCCCAATTTCCACTGACCCTTACTTCTCTCAGGAATTCAATTTCTGGTTATTGATAGCTGTTTTCTGCTTCTTGTCAGATGCGTGTGAAATAAGGGGACTCTAATACCTCAATGTCATTGTTCAATTTGAAATTTCAAGTTGATGATTTACAAATGCACATGGTTCCTCTTCTCAATGTGCCTGACTTGAGAAGTTAATCCACTGCTCCCCATTAACATGAGTCTTGGACAATTTTTCTCACATGTTTACTTTGCAGAAGGACGTCGATGCTTTGATAAACAAGCGTGTGGAGGAAGTTGGACAAGAGCTAAGGAAGGCTGAATCTAAAAATGCCAGTGTAACCTCTGACCTTCACAAGGCCACCGGAGCCCTTACAGCCGCTCAAGGGGAAGTGAGCACTCTGAAGGGCAAGCTTCAGGAGCTGGAGTCACACCTGTCACGTGCAGATGCTAGCAAGGAAGTGGAAGCTCGTTTGCAAGAGTCTGAGCGTAAGCGATCTGATCTGGAAGGCAATGTGAAGAACCTTGAGAAGCAGTTGACAGACCTGGCACAGAGGCTGTCAGACCGGGACACTGAAGTCGTGGTACGTGTCATTGAGGGATATTTTTTTGGTATAATTAATAAAATGTTTTTTATATCTTTTGGTTTTTTTATAAAAAAAAAAAATGCTCAATAAAACTTGTTTCAGACCAATAAATGCTAAGCACTTTGGCCAAATGGCTAGATCATTGGACTCCTAATTTAAGGTTTGTGGATTCGACTCCGGGTGATCGTGTTGTGTCCGGTAGAAAGACATTTTATACCATTTTCCCTCTCCCACCTAGTACAAATTAAGCAGTGGCAAATTCTGCTGGGGAAGTAAACCTTTGATAGACAAGCATCCTGTTTAGGAGATGATATAAAAATTATCTATTCCACTACATGCGTTCTATGGGCCTTTAATTAGAGAATTATGTTAATTCCACAGCGCTTGCAACAAGAAACACAGGGCCTGAAGGAAGAGAACAGGACTATGACTGAACAGTTGCAGGCAGCGCCAGCTCCTAACGGAGACATCCATGAGAATGGACCAACTGTATCTGTAGAGGAACATCAGCGCCTGTGAGTATCTCAGTGCTAAGTAGTCACAGGGTACGTGACTTCTCTTTTTTTATGTTTACAGTAGGGTTTTTTTTTCAGATAAAGAATGCACGTATTAAAAATTTTTTTTGTGTGCCTTTAGCTACATTTGAGATTTTTTTTTATCTCTTTCATTTATTTTGTTGCTCTTTGCTTCGTTTCATTTCCTTTTAGCTCCAGTTTTTGATCTCATTCTTTTTTGATTTTGTAAGATCTTGTTTCTTTTTTGTGAATAAAATAATGTTCAAGTTCCATTTCATTCTCTTTTTTCAAACTATCCTTTAGAAAGGAATGGCAAATCAGATAAGCAATATAATTATAATTGCTATTTAATTAAAGGAAATTGTTTGTAATTTTTACAAACTCATAGAATGATACTCACTTTTCAAATGTTCCCATTATATCTCAAGGCTGTCTGAGAAGACGAAGGAAGTCACGGAGCTCACTGCCAGCCTGGAAGGTCAGAAAAAGAGCTTGACCGCCTTACAGGGTCAACTGGACACACAACAGGCCCAGGTGGCTGAACTGAATCAACAGCTGAGCCAGCAAAAGGCTAAAAATAACGTGAGTGTTGGCCTGCAACTAGTGAGGGTTCTCTGCTTGAGGCGTGGGAGACTCACTAGGGATTTCTCTTCACTGCAGATCAGTGGGGCTGTGGTTTCTAGGTGTAAGCTTGCTTGGGAGCTTGGCATGTGACTGGGACCAAGATGTTGAGAAATTCACCCATGGTTTAATCTCTTTTTTTTTGTAAATGTTTTTTTCCATTTGGTCTCAGGGCCGATGCAAAAGAACGGAAGAAACACCTTTTTTTTACTCACAAAAAGTTTTGTGAATATATGCCTTTACATAAAACAATTTTCATCAAACTTGAATATTTTTGCACTAATTGAATTCCCTGGAAATCCAGTCAACTGCTGACTCCTGAGTTACAAAGGTTTTTCTCATTTCCTATTGCTTAAATACAGGTACACTATGTCATTTCTATGTCTGTGCATTATGATGAGTGATTTAATGTGTTTCGTATGGCCTGAGGTCAAAATGAAGAAGAAATCTCCTTCACAAGCAAGTGAAGAGATCAGAGTAAAACCGGTCTCTTGCTTTGGTTTGCCATTTGAAAAACGTGTGATGCATTTTGTCTGTAAGGATACAGAGCTGTGAGATCAGTTTCTTGGATCCTGTTGAATGTGGGCTGAGGTTGTAAAGAATTTGTCTAATTTTTCTCTACCGGCATGTGAGTGGAGCTGATACCTCATGTTGAAAAAAATAACAGCATGCAAATTGTGAAAGAAAATGTCTGGTTTCTCCTTGAAAGCTGAACACCTGATGAAAAAAAAGGTGAACGTGCCTGTAATCATGATCAGCAATGTCATTCTCATTAACACTCCAGCGCCTCATCATCCATCTTTCTTGCCGTACACGTTTTGTTCTTCCATTGATGGAGGATTGTTTTGTCCTTTGCAATTTCAGGAATTGCGAGAAAAGAACTGGAAAGCAATGGAGGCTTTAGAAAAATCTGAAAAATCTTCAGCCGAAAAAGTTGATAGGGCTTTCAAATCTGCTAGGGTAAATACTTTTACTTGTATGTTGTCTGAAATGGTCTTTTTTTTTTCTTAACTCTAATCGCAGCACTCACATAATTTATTAAATTCTGTGCCTTCCATTTTTTGCTTTGCTAATGAATATTTATATTTGAAAGAGGAAGTTTTATAGATTTACAGGCTTTAATGCATGGAGATTTTTATTGTGAGTTAAAACAAAAACATTTTTCATGTTTTTAATATATTCTTTTCATTTTTGTGCTCATGCTGTTCCCTGGCTTTCTCTAAATATTGCCTCCTCCCCAAACTGCCAGTCAGTGTCTACCCCAGTTGAACATAATCTATAGACAACCAATATTTGAGATGCTGCAATTGTGTTCTTTGGTAGATACTTACGTAATGCAAAGCAGCTTGAGAATTGCAAAGTGTTTTAGTGGGAGTGTATTTATTGTGGGATCCATGCCTGCTGTGTTCTGGCAAGGCCATCAAGTTGACTAGTAAAACTAAATGGGCCATTTTATAGCACGTCTTTACACTCAATGTCGCTTTTTGTGTTTGGGGTTTGGACACAAGCTTTGCAATTGAGTTTTTCTTCTCTTGTTTTGTTGAATATGAGTTCAAATGGGCTTTTGCATGTCTTTATATACTCGAAATAAATGATAAAAAATGTCACTCAGAGAATTATAATGCAATCTTTCTCACTTAAGTTTATTATCTCTTTTCTTTTTCTTGTTGATTCTGACTTGAGTTTTGACATGCTTAACTGTAAATAAGTATGAAATTGCATATCTGTATATCTGCCTCATTGCTCTTCATTCAGTGAATATTTACTTACAAGAACTTTTACTCTTCTTGCAAATCTTTATATCTGCTCACAGAAGTAATATTTACCACTCAAATTTTAATTGAAAGGAAAGAGGAGGTGGTTACAGGAATGCTTGTAAAAAAAAAAATGTAGCAGCTGACTTGAACTCCCAGCAATATTTATGGTCTCCTAAAAATGTCTCAAGAGCAATTTTCCTGATAAGAGGAAGCAAAAATAGCTGTTAAGCTTGCTGTTAGACTGTGTGCAAACTGTCTGTTTGAGTGTCATTGATAAACAGGTGCTGCTCTTATCTAAGAACCTCTAAAACATAAATCATCTTCTCATCCAAGATACACACATGCACATTGAGCACTGCTGACCTATGCATGTTGTTGCTGTTTTGGATGTTGCTTTGGAAAAGAATTGACTTGACACCTAAACTATTTCTTGTAAAATACTCCACTGAGTTTAGTTGAAATGATATGCTCTTTTGTCTTTCTATTTACACTTTGTTCACTTTGCTTCCAGGTTCTAATAAAAAAAAAAGAAAGAATAGTAGCTTTAATTTTAAGTCTGACTTGGAAGAAAGAGGACATTTTCAATAAAAAAAAATTAACAAGAATGGAGTTAGCAACATTTGTTGAAGAACCACATTATTGAATTGGTTGTTTACTCTTGCTTTTGAATAACACTTTCATCATTGTTTGTGTTCCCAATGTGGCCCATACCTTCAGGGCGCTGTATTCTTCTTTATTTACAAACCCTTACTGATACTTGGCATGCTGTATTCAAAAATTGTTTGTGGTGTATGTAAATTTGAAGACTTTGCAGTAATGAATTTTTATTAACCTGTGTGTGGTGGCCCATAATTTCACTATGTTTTGGGTGGTTTATAGGCATTACTAATACATTATTTTCTTGTTTTATAGTTTACTGATTCTTTCTCTTCTTGGGATTAAAGGTTAATTTTATCTGAAGTTGCTGCAAAGTTTTTTTTTCTGATTCTTAACATTTTTTATTCTTTGTTTTATATATGTTGACAAAGTATGTGCATGCTTATTTTACCTTATTTGACCTCTATTATATAATGCAGTATATCATGGGGATGTGTATTATAACTGGAGATGCTAGACAGCTTTTTTTTGTGTTTTGGAGGTGCTGCTTTTTCATGATGTTTACATTGCTTACTTGTCTCTACGTTCCTTCTGCACTCAACCTAATACATGTGTTGCTTCTTGTGTTTGCCAGGAGTCAAGTGCTGCCAGTGTGACAGAGGTGGAGACGTATGACAAGGCTGTCTTTCAGAGGCTCTTCCCTGATATTCAGGTCACAGAAAAACTGGTCAGTGGACTTAGTTTTTTTGGTTTTGGTTTTTTGGCTTCCTCAACACTATTGTAGTCTGCATTATTTTTTTGCGTTGGATAGTTCATAATCATGGCCCCTGTCTATCTGAATGATTGGGAAGACTTGATGACATTTTTTTAAAAGTTAAAAAGAAATGTCTTTCTTTCTTATGTCGCTGATCTGTGTTGCAATTTTTTTAAAAGTAATTGGAAATATAAAGCAGCTGGCTGTGTATTAGTTGCATATCATTAATAGATCAAATTTGTGATTCATTTCACTGTCCTCTGGAAGTCCTGCTGACTTCCAACCTTTAAGCAGAATATCACACAAAGTTAGCGCATCATGGTTAAAAATTAACATTCTAGCCTCAACATAGCACCACCTTCCAGCATTGTATCAAAACTGAGAAACATTCACAAGTAATTTCATGATGAGTATTTCTGGAACATGTTGAATCCTTTTCAGGCCACTGAAGCTTTCTGTAGTGTGTTAAAAATGTGAACAGAAAGGTGTATGTAGCTGCTATAGAAAAAAAAAAAGGAAACATTTGACAATTAAGAGAATGGAAATTGCTCTTATCATAGTTTTGTAGTCTATTTAGTGTGTTTATGTGTGGTAGATTGAGATAGAGATTATATATATATATATTGTTCTTTGTCTTTCCCAGGCTCACAGAGAGTGGATTACTTCCTTTGAAAAGCAAGCCTCCAAGAAGCTTTCTAGTGTGAGTAAATGCCAAGCTTTCATAGTTCCTAGATTTGCTGAGTTGATAAGGACTAACCTGTTATTTGTATCTATGGATAGACTAACAACAACAACATTATCAGTTTGTCATTGTTTACTGCATTTCACTTTTCACAGCAGTTCATCTATCCCAATTTTGTTTTTGAAAAGTATCAACTTTTATATCCCTGCGTGTATGATGTCTTATTCACAAAACGTATGCTGTAGACAAGATGTGCATAAGAGTGATGATACAAATTTAAGGGCTATGGACAATAAGATGTGTATAATAACAGCAAATGACTTTGGAGAGCTGTAAGCTTTGAAGTGTGAGTCAATAAGGACACAAACAAACCTGGAGACAACTCCTCTCCTAAGCCAACTGGAGGATCGTGACACAATCTGTGCAATTTCAGAAAACAGAAGAGGAAAAGATGACCCGCTTACAGGATGAGAACCAGCGGCTCCAAGGAGACTTGGAAGTGTTTAAGAACAATCTCAGTCTCATGGTGACTACTGTTCCTTTGCCTTAATGTTGTGGCTAATCCCATAATTTGGTCGAGGGGTACTAGCTAACCCTGCAGGCTTAATTCCTAGCTAACCCACCTGTACTTGTTGCACCCATTTGTGTCCACCGGAGTGGACTTCCTGAATCCCCAGAGTGCTCCGTAGTGCCTGCGTTGTATGGTTTTTGTTTGTAGTTTAGTGAGTTCAGTTTTGCTACCTGGAATTCATATGATGTACTGTGACGAGGACCGGCTCAAGTTTGAGTACACTGGGATGACTCTCACAGTTTTCTGTGAATTATAAGAAACGCCAAGCATCATCAGGATTTGAGGAGTTCTTATGGCCACATCATTAACATGGATTTTTTTTTAGATTTTCAATGGCTATTTCTGTTCAGATGACATCTGACTGAATAAAGGTATCAAAATTGAAATAATACACCTTCCTCACATATTTCCTTCAATTGAATGGCGATTCTGTTTTTGGGGAAGTCCTGTGAATAATTTCAATGTCCAGTTTGGGACTCAGGCGTTAAGGGAAGTTGCAAGTCCTCTGAGAGTCATTGCCACTTTGGACACTCATTTTGACTCTGTTGTTGACAGGAGTGATAATGAGACAATTTGTTCAATTTTTGATGTTGTAACAATTTTCCCCTTTTCCCAGGGGGAGAGGGAAGGAAACGACAGGGTGGAAGTGGGTTGAACTAATTCACTAATGCACATTTAATGCCTGCAAGTACATGCACCACACACATACACACAATCTCTCTCTCTCTCTCTCTCTCTCTCTCTCTCTCTCTCTCTCTCTCTCTCTCTCTCTCTCTCTCTCTCT
>JBDFRD010167212.1:0-12187 GCA_039654405.1 Bullina lineata | reverse complement strand
TTTACTTTATTTTGAACTTGAAAAAGTATTAGTCTTGCAACAAAATGAGGTTCACCTTTTGAGAATGGGTCATCTAGCATTGGTTTGGAGCAAATATGGGCTGTTGCAAGTTTGGAGGTAGCCAGCCTGGCTGAACATAGGGCAGGGAACAATATCAGACAGATGTGTATGGTATATAATCACAAATATGTAAACATTTTCAGTTAGAGATGAAATAAATGTGAAATAAATTCTGAAATTAAACATTTGTGCAGAATTTGTTTTCCTTGGGCTTGGTGAAGTCGGTAATTTCTATAGCTTTTACATTCAGTGAAAAGGTTGTTAAATATAAAATGTAACCACCTAAAAAATGAATGAATTAGGAGAATAGAATATGTAATCTGATCCTGTGCTTGTTATTGGTTTACTTGTGTGAATTGTTACGTAAAGTAATGAGGAGTTTGTGAAGAAAAGTAGTAGAAAACCTGGAAACATATTTCTCTTTGTTTAGCTCAAACCTTGTGTGTAAACAATCTGAAAGTTCATAGGAAGAATTTTTCTATTGTATTATTTATTCACAGATTTTTAAAAAATATATTTTCACAGGCCCAACCAAGGTTTTTTGAACCAGCTGCAGCTCTTTGAGAACATGGGCTGTCAGATTAACCGTTTGCACAGTGAATTTCGTGCTTATCAACTCAACAAATTGGCTGTCAAATTTAAGTGTGGGCAATTTGCAGAAGGTCAGTGCAAAATAGAGGTCTTCAAATTGGAACAGATGACCTTAGGTTTAGAATACATTTCATAGAAGTTAAGAAAAGAAAAGGAATCTCCAGAAGAGAACAGACCATGGCCAGAAATAAATGTGGAAAATTTGCGGAGTCTACGGATCAATCAACTATTGTCAGTGAAGAATTAAAGCTAAATCTTGATCTTTTATATTGTCTTCCTCTCACTGTGTAGTAAATCCCAACAAAATTGCGTCTTTATTTTCATATGTTGAAAAAAACCCAAATATATCTTCATTCTAAGTAACCTGTAAAGTAATAATGAAGGTTTAGTTAGCTTAAATAAAGCATCTTTTCTTTCCATTTGCTAGGTCTTACTGATGCAGAGATTCCAAGTGAAGTGTTTCTTCAGGCTGATTATGCCACAAAAGGAGATGATGCTTACTTCAAGTGCCGGAAGTGCAGGTTATATTGTCTTATTGTTTCATTCATAGATACTTCATAAACTGTCACGGCCGTAAAAGAAAGCTTCTGTCAAGGACTTATACATTTTTAGTTTGATATATTTTGTATAAGTAGCAAGGGAAAATGCTTCTTCAATTTAGTCTTTTTCTGAAAAACAGTAATTCATTGTTTATGTTGATGGAAAAATTATCCCTGATTCAATATTGCAATAATCTGTTAATTTGAACTTGCAACATTTGTGTAAAATGATCTGGCTTATGTCATCCCTTACCTTGGATTAATTTAGCAGAGTGAAACTTTGACCATGTGGCCACAATACTCCAAAGTAGATTGGCTGTGTTTCATCTGATTGGTCAAAACCAGTCTAGTGCTTTTGCACCACAAGCACTGGGAAGAATGACCTGCCTACATATTGTCATTCTCAATGCTAGGCCTTTGGTAAGCATGACACGGTACTGAAAGATGAAGGGAAGCATTCTTGTTTATTTAGCAAAGAGAATGCACTGCCATATGTTCACACAGCATTTGTAGTAAAACGGGGACATATTCCAGACCACAAAGAGCATGAGCTCAGAGCTGGTACTTGTACTCTGCTGATTGTATTTACAGGGATTTGACAAACAAAGAAAGTACTTACTTACTACTGTTTACTAAAGTGAGAAAGGAAGCGTGAATTAAGTAACATTTGCCAGAGTGTGTGATTGGAATTACGTGTTGGATTCGATCTCCAAAGTTGTCAGTAGTTGCACCACCACAGAACAAACTTGCAAGGTTTTTTTTCCAAGAAAATGCAATTAATTAACATGGCCAATCTACTCTTTTTGGAGTATTTTGGCCACATGGCCAATCTATCTGCTCCCTTAATTTAATTGAAAATGGCAATTTTTCAGTGCTGCTTAATCTTTTTGGTACTGCTTTGATGATTCATGGATAGAATGTTTGTATTACCTATAAAATATTCTTATTTCCTCCTTAAGTGAATTAATATGACAAGGTCTTGTCACTTGTATTCAGAAAGTCTTCCCATGAATATTATTGCTTAGCTTCACGACACACATTATCAACAAAGATTCTATGGGGAGGAAATGATTTGATGTGAAGAGAGACTGCAATATCTTTTCTTAGAAAAGGATTATAAAGACTATTTGAACTAGAACCTTATTCTCTTCTTCTGCTTCAGAAAATTCCTGTTCCGTCAAGGTGCAATCACCTCTCACAATGAAGGTGAGGGGGAATCGGCGTTTGATTGGAGAAGTAAAGTGCCAGCCAACAAGCGATATAGTTCTGGAGAGAGTGCGCCTGGTTCTGAGCTGCCATGCATGAGGTCATTATTTGTTGATCCTTTAGAATGGATGCGGGGGAAAATCCACGCTGTCACGGGCAAGGTGAGACACCATTTTGACCTGTGCAGACTGATTGAGTGAATTTGTAGAATTCTTTGGATCCTGGAATAAAAGCAGAAGAAATTAAAACTCTCTGGAGCCAAAACAACTGGAGCTTATCCTACTGTCAGTAGCAGAATAGATGGTACCATATCACCTCCTAGATAGGAAAGTAGTGTGTTGTAGGTTAACTTCCCTGGCAGAATACTTTGATACTTAAATAGCTTGTATAGGGTAAAGCGTCCTGTCCAGAAGATGAAGTAAAAATCATCTGTTCCGCTTCGCGCTACCGAAACTGGGATAAGCTCCAGCTCTGTGGGCCTCAGGGCCTTGAAGGAACTTTACTTACTTATTGGGTAAAAGAAAAGCTATACATAGTGTCTTTCTCAGGGCATGTCACAACTGACATGAACAGAATGAACTGCAATTCAAACAGCCTATTCATTGACCACAAGACAACCTTTTGATTTAAAGAGAAATGTGGTAGTCTTGATGAAAGAAGATGGCTTGAAGGTCATAGAAAGATGGTGTCAAAAAGATTCCGCCGTGTCAATGTTTATTGTCACTTTTGGCCTATCAGCAGGTACATTTTGGATGGAAGTGTGGATGTATGGCATTGAATTTTACTGTACTTATAGGAAGGGAGGAGAGAAAGGTAGACTTTTCACTGTAGCTCCTGTTGGTGATTTCATTTACCCGTGAACACTAATATCCATAGGTTGTGGATTTGCAATGTTTAGTTTTATTCAGTAGTTAATCTTAGCAAAAGGTGGCACGGTGGTCGAATGGTTTGAATCCAGCAGTGACCGTGTTGTGCCCTTGGGAAAGACACTTTACACCATTTTTCCTCTCCCTACCCAGGTGGGAATTGGGTATAGGCATGTTCTGCTGGGGAAGTAAACCTACAACAGACTAGCATTCTGTCTAGGAGATGATTTTTTTTTTCAATCGTCTGTTCCGCTTCATGCTACCGAAAGCTCCAGCTCAATGGGCCTCATAGGACCTTGAAGGAACTTTTCTTTTACTAATCTTATCAAAGCTTCTTTCTCTAAAGCAAAAACAAAAACAATGAAGAAGACAATAATTTTAAGTTCTTTATCATGATCTCTATCCCTCAGTTGCACTGCCCTAAATGTGACATCAAGCTGGGATCATATGTATGGTATGGTAAGTTTATCTCCATTCTTCTTTACAATGTCGATCTGGACCACCGAAGGGCAAATCAAAATATCTCTTACTATAATTATCATAAAGTATTTCCAGTTATAAAGTGAAAACTAATAGACATAAAATTTTACCAAAAATTCTGTTCCAGAGTAGTTTTTTCTGGGCATTTTTTTTTGTTTTGTTTGTTTACGAATATGTGTCACCTTTTTTATTTTAAAAACAAAATATAAAAAAACAATTATCCCTTCAGCTTACAATTTATTGATATTCATAATTAGTTGGTGGATGTTGAGGAAAATTCGTCTAATGTATAGTAGATATGAGTCATGGATTGTTTTCATAAGGTTTCTCTACCAGCTTAACAGATGCTTATTAATACACAACTGAAATATTTTTATTTTTCTCATTTTGAGCAATGAAAATCTTTAGGTTATATACTCATTACAAAATTAAAGCTACATTTTCAATATATATCTGTTGAAACAATTGTCCTATAATATTTTCTGTTGTTCTGTGCTATTTTCTCTGCATCCGAGTTTCATTGTAAACAACTAATCTACGTTTCCTCAGTATCGACACAGTTCTCTTTATACATGGGAAAACATAAACCATAACTTCTTTGTGCATGAAAATACTTTGGTTTAATTCCCTCAATGTATAGGTTCATCATTGTGCTGGCTTTGCTTCCTTTCATTTCCTTGATTCCAGACTTAATTTAACCCTTTGTCTCTTTTTTACTTTAGTCCAGACTTCACTCTCTGTTTCTTCCTTCACTCTGGACTGTATGCCTGTACTGACATTACACTAGTTACCATTTCTTCCTTCATTCTAGACTGTATGCCTGTACTGACATTACACTTCTTACAGTTTCTTCCTTCACTCTGGACTGTATGCCTGTACTGACATTACACTTCTTACAGTTTCTTCCTTCTCTGTGGACTGTATGCGTGTACTGACATTACACTACTTACTGTTTCTTCCTTCTCTCTGGACTGTATGCCTGTTCTGGCATTACACTACGTACCACTTTTTTCTTCTTTACTCTCCGTATTACCCTTCAGCCTACAGTTAGCTCTCCATGTCTTCCTTCCACAGGTGAGAAGTGTCCCTGTGGAGCGTGGGTAGCCCCTGCATTTCACATCGACGCGGGCAAAGTGGACCGCATTCCTTCGCAGGTCGTGGTGCCGCGTGCACATGTGACTCCAATAGTTGGAGGCGGGGCATCTGTCGTGGCCCCCAACATGACTCCTCCCATGGCGAGGCAGTCCCAAGCGGGCCCCATCTTCAAGGACGACCGACCCTTAAGGCCTGCCCCTCCGCTGTCGGCCACATCCTCAGGGTCACATCGACCCACAGCTGTCGTGGCTGCCATCGCACCCCAGGTAATGGCTGTTGCTCCGGCTCGAGTGCCAGTGGCAGGACCCTCATCGGCTGTAACAGGGATGGACCTGGATGAAGGAGGTGGTGGAGGAGGAGGGGGCGACGTAGGACAGGGTTATAGCAACCAGGATTTGGAAACGGGCATCAACAGTATTAACATGGACGTGGATAGCGGTTGAGACCAAGGGGGTTTAGGTTTCCTTCTTTGCTTCTTAATTTTGGAGAGAAAATCGACTAACTATGTACGTGGAATACTGCTCTCTATTTTGTTATGGCCCCATGCCTTTCAGTGTGAGTTTGTTAGGTCTTGTTGTAGGATTTTTGTTGCTTACTGCTCCATCTAAACGCTAAGATATTTTTACCTTCGTGGAATTTGTGTTTAGGGTGAAGGCAGCATTTTTTCCCCCTCATAACTTGAATAGCAGTTACTGGTGGGTATTTGAGATTCAATCTCATTGTTTCAGTTCTAACCAAAAGTAAAGAATACATTTGAAAATGAGGCATACGAGTGATTTGAGAAAAGGGCAAAGTAAAAATCTGTGGGGAGACATTATTGTGATCTGTGAATAGACATTAAGTTTTGCTTTCCGCTTTTTTACAGAAATCTTTGATAAATTCATTATATTTCAATTCTCATGAACTATTTCTTTAAGGTAAATTGACTACTGTTTTTCTACAAATTGTCTCATAATTTTGTTTGGCTCATTAAAGCATATATATAATTTCCAATAAATGCTGTCGTTTCATTTTTTTTCACATAAAATAAAGTTCCTTCAAGGCCATGAGGCCCATAGACCGGAGCTTATCCCGGTTTTGGTAGCATGAAGCGGAACAGATGAATTAACTTCATCTTTTAAACAAGATGCTAGTCTGTCGTAGGTTTACTTCCTCAGCAGAATATGTCGGTACTGAATTAGCGCCTGGGTGGGGAGAGGAAAATGGTGTAAAATGTCTTTCTGGAGGACACAATACGGTCACCTCCTGGATTCAAACCCTTGACCCTTGGATTAGGAGTCCAATGATCTAACCACTCGGCCACCGCACCACATAGAAATGGGTAAAAAAATTTTTTTCTGTTTCAGTAAATGCCTCTGGAGGTTAAAGATTATATGCCTTGGGTTTTCGTTGAATGCTTGCAAAGGTTTTGTTTTGTTTGTCTATGTGCTAGAGTTTGCTAACCAAATGTTTTCCTGGTGAAGTCGTTGCCGCACATTAACTTAAAACGACTGTTTATAATAATAATTCATATTTTCTTTTACATGTTCTTTGTGATCCATGAATAGCTGCATTATTTTTTAAGTACTGTGCTCTTTTTCTGCCAATGAATGTTGCTTCTACCAAAATGTTTGCCTTGGAATAGGCATACATTAAAACCAAAAAAAATCTTTTAATCTGCAATTTTGTCCAAGTCTGTATAAAAGAATAATAAAGAATAATCACCAAAAATACTGGGAAAGAAGAAGCAAAAAACGAAAACAGCATGTTAACCCTGGAGAAGTGTGAGTGATGAAATGGAAGTTGTGAGCTTAATGAGGCCTTTTGTTTCACTGCATGGTTAGGCCAAGCGCCATCTGCATTGATCGATATTGAGCTAATTCATTGGTTATTATTCATAGTTATTTTTAGACATGACCAAAGCTTGCAGCCTCTATTTGAAGCCAGTAGTTTTCCATTACAGGGGAACCCTACATATGAGGCCTGTCATTTCCCAGTTTGTGTGCGGGCCTAAATGTAGGCTTTCCATTTTACCCGGCGTAGAGCTAAACGGAATCCCAAATGTAGGCTTACCACTTTACCTGGTGCAGACGTAAACGGAAACCTAATTTTAGGCATAGCACTTTACCTGGTATAGACCTAAACAGAAACCTAATTTTAGGTTTACCACTTTACCTGGTATAGACCTAAACAGAAACCTAATTTTAGGCATAGCACTTTACCTGGTATAGACCTAAACAGAAACCTAATGTTAGGTTTACCACTTTACCTGGTATAGACCTAAACAGAAACCTAAATTTTAGGCATAGCACGTTGCCTGGTGTAGACCTAAACAGAAACCTAATTTTAGGTTTACCACTCTACCTGGTATAGACCTAAACAGAAACCCAAATATAGGGGTAGCACTTGTCCTGGGTTAAAAAACTGATTGAAATGGGGTCAGAATGCTGATATGGTCCAGGAATCAGGGTTTCTAATCTGTGGTCAATAAATCCGAGGGTATGGAGCTCACACAACATTTGACATGGAGGGGAAGAGGGTCAGTTAGGCCTTGTTGTCCTGCCCGAGACAATCCATTTTATTGCCATTTATAATTGTCTCCCCCTGCATATTTATAAAACATTTTTTTTTTTTAATGTGTGCTTTTTTCTTGTACAAATCTACACCTGACGAGTGCACAAACTCAAAATCTTTATGCAGTTTTGTGTAAATTTTGTTTTGTCTACAAATGTTTCACATTTTAAAATGGTTGCTGCTTGTGAGGAAGACTGTCTTTGAAATTTTCTAACATAAATTCAAAGTTTGTGAAAAATGTTTAAAGTTACTGTGCTTGCATCCTTTAAACTTAATTATTATTATTATTATATGTATTTTTTTTTCTGCTCGATATTGTAACAGTTTGTCAAAGAGCTTGAGCCATAGCACAGTTATTCATGTTAATATGAAGACTTCTTTAAAGGGAGGGCATTTTTTGTTGTTGTGCATGATGATGTCTCTTGTGTTAGTCTTTACTGCTGGAATAGCTTGGCATGTTTATTTTATTGAAAACGCTTTTTGTCACTGTGTATGATTCACTTTGCTATATTATTGCTTCATCATGGAATAAGTGGTTCTACTTTCTTTTCAGGAAATATGTAAGTAGGAGTAAGTAAGTAAATAAAATTCCTTCACGGCCAATGAGGCTCACAGAGCCGGAACTTATCCTGGTTTCAGTAGCGTAAACAGATGATTTTTACTTCATCTCCTAGACAGGATGCTAATCTGTTGTAAGTTTACTTCCCCAGCAGATTATGCTGGTACTGGGTGGGGGGAGGAAAAATTTTGTCAAGTGTCTTTCCCAAGGACACAACACAGTCACCTCATGGATTCGAAGCCTGGACCCTTGGATTAGGTGTCCAACGCTCTAACCATTCGTCCACCGAGCCACCCGTTTAAGTAGAAAGTTCTTTTAATGGATTGTCAAAAGATGCAGCAAAAACTATGGAGAAACTGAAAGAATATGCTGAGGTCATTTTGAGAAGTAAACACTCATGGGTGACTAGATTGATTTGGTTCCTAGGTTTTCAACCACTGCCATCGGAAACAGGGAAAAAGCAGCAAAGCGGAGTTTGATTCATGAGAGAAATTATTGATTTGCAACACAAAGAAAGACCTTATTTAAGACTTAAATCTTAGAATGTGATTGGCACCAACTGGTCAAAGAAATCCAGAAGTTTTGCCCTGTCCAGACCTGCCTTTCAATAACAATGTAAATCCACTGTATGAAGGGCAGAAAATGTTAACTTAAAATTACAAAAATATAATTAATATCTGATTATTAATTTTTTTTTCAGTGTTTACTTGATTCAAGTTTCTGTTTTTGTTGATACAATAAGATAATTAATGCATGATTATTGTACATTTTTATCACATTTGCTTGATTTAAAATTCTGTTTTTGATGTTCTCCGAACATTTATCATTTTAGAGTGTGGCCATAGTTCAGAGCCTTGCCGTTTCATACAAGATTTGACCTTGTGGTTATTATCATCGAGTAGGAAGGCTGGCTATTATGACTGTAATATTTGTGCATATGTGTGTATAATGTGTTCACAAAAATGTTCAATACAGGGTATGTGACAAATCTACTTCGTTATATTGAAAGGTTTTTGAAATGTAGACAAATGTATGGATATTAATCGTGTCATACTTGGGCAGAGGTTTATTTTAATGAGTAGTATTAGAAAGAAATCCTATGTACTGCTATCGACATTCTGCAAAAATTCAGTGGCTGTCTGTAAATATATACTTTTTCAAAATGTTTCCCATTGATATAGTGTTGAGTGAATTTTGTATTGTGATTAAAGTTCTTTCAAGTCGTATAAGAGCCATGGGGCAGGAGCTTATCCCGGTTTCAACAATAAATCCAAGCGGAAAACATGATGTTAAATCAGCACCTAGATGGAATGCTAGTCTGGTTGGTTCACCTCTTTTACTGAACATGTTGGTAGCCAAAAACACAACACAGTCACCATCAGATTTGAACCAGAGCCCCTTGGATGGCAAGTAAAATGCTCTTATTATTTGACCACTATGCCATGTACGTGAGATTAACTCGGAGAAATTGAAGTACCAATGGTGTAGTGCCTGCAAACTGTACCAAATACTTTTATCATGAGTTTGACGATGGCTCTCACCAATGCTTATCCTGAAACAGTCCTGCTCATAAACTCTCATCACTTGGTCCTGTTTCCGAGACAATTTGTACGTTGTATGCAATATGCTCATTTTACTTCATGACTTCATGCCAGCCTTTGGCAGTAATAAGAATCAAAATAATTTTCATATTTTGGCGCTTGTTATTTTTATTCTATCTGTACCATCGTGATACAATGGGAACTTATATTCACCTTTCATGCGACATCCATTGAGCTTTGCTGACGAGAAGAAAACAAGTTTGTGTGGAGTGTTTGTTCCCATACATCAGGACTTCTCAAAAATCTGTGAATGAAATTAATCATTTGTCTTTGACTGAGTAGTAAGAAGGGTTGTATGAGACGAGACTGGAAATCTTAAGTGCCTTGGCCTACATCAACATACGACGTTATATAAAGTATTTACAGAGCAAATATTAAACTCATCAAAAATCAGAGTGCCAGCAGGAGTATGATAGAATTTGTGGGAAGGAATTTCTAGACAATCGAATTTCGTTTTGCAAGGTGGAAAGTGGGTGGTGTTTGGATGGGGTTGACTTGATTTCTTTGTTTAGCCTCTGTTTTCCAGTCCTGTTGTTGTCAGATCTGATATCGCCGACGGAGTTTGGTTTGGGTTAAAGGGGTTAATAGAATTAGTTAACTCTCTGCCTTATTGTCCAATACTCACAACTTTATGAATATTATTCAATAATAATTCAAAATGGCGCTGAACATATAATGTAACTTATATATATATTAGCAAATCTATTATGAACTCATAAACGTTACAAAGCTATGAATTAATGTATGTAAAAACCACATTCATATGAATATTTCATCTCTCCCGCTGTATGTGTATGTGTGTTTGTCTCTCTATCTGTCACTCTCTCAAACCTTGGTTTTAGTTTTAGGAGTTTAACGTTAAAAGGCTTTACATTCATATTATTCATATGCTTTCCAAGCATAATGAAGAGTAATTTTTATGATGATTTCATTTGAAGTTAGTTGGCACGGGAAATGAGACTTTATGAATAATGTGTATATTGTCAAAGACAAATTAAAAAAAACTAAGATCTGAAAAAAAAATGTTGTGTATATTTGTCCATCAAAATGTTGATTGAATGATTTTCTGAGACAGTAATTTTGAGATCTTTGTAACAATTAGACTTTTGTTTTGCTTTTCCAGGGTGGAATACAATTTTTTTTTTATTACTTACTTACTTTATCTGTCCCCAACTCGACCTTTCGGTGTATGTTTTTTTTTTTTATTAACGGTATTAAATTATTTTGTTGCAGTCTTATCTCTCAACTGCCATAAAATTCAAAACAATGTTTGTGATATGGTGTTATTAGAAAAGTTATCTTGCTTGTTTTCAGTATGTCCTTTTTTTTCCATATTATTTTCTTGAATTATTTTCTGTCTGTACACAGCAAGTTTGGTGTTTTCTTCCTTTCATTTTATGTCTGTTCCATTATAATAAAATTGTCGTTGTTGAATCATATGTGGTTTGCATGATTTTTTGTTTTGTTTTGATAAGATGCGAAAAATAAATAAGTTTTGCTTTGAGAAGCACTTATGGCAATTAGGCATTCACTTTTTATTTGTTGTGTATTTCAGTTTTGAGTGTAACATAGGAATTATGTAAGGATGATGATGAAACCGTTGACAATACTCCTAAGTTATTGCTTTATTTGTAATAATTGCTGAGGCTCACTATTGAAGCTTATTGATGCAATATCGATTTTCCAGTCCCATTTATTCTGGTCTGAATCAAAGACACTCCTTGCTTTTTACAGCTTCTCTCAAATCCAAAATATAATTTAGCTGTAAAAGATTAATTTATTCACGGCTGCCTCTAAAGATTTGCCATTACACTCAAAAGTTCTGTCTCTTAACCTGACTTGTAAATTCACGCTGTAAATCAAAGAAAACTTTCTGCAAGATCTATGATCCAGACAGCCGGTGCTCCGTTTCAATAGCATGAAGTGTATCAGATAAAACTCGATCATCTCCTTGACAGTACACTAGTCTATAGTATGTTTACTTCCCCAGCGGAATATGCCGGTACTGGCACCAAATGATCCGCACCTGGATGGTAAAAAAAAAAAAAGGAAAGTTTCTTCCAGACCAATGAGGCCCATAGAGCTGGAGCTTATCCCGGTTTCGGTAAAGTGAAGCAGAACAGATTATTTTTACTTCGTCTCCTAGGCAGGACGTTAGTCTGTCATAGGCTTACTTCCCCGGCAGAATATACCGGTACCCAATTCGCACCTGGGTGGGGAGAGAAAAAATAGTGAAAAGTGTCTGTCCCAAGGAAACAACACGGTCACCTCTCGAATTTGAACACTGGACCCTTGGATTAGGAGTCCAACGCTCTTATCATTCAGCCACCGCGCCACTCTCTCTCCTTCTTTCTTTCTCTCAGTTTCTCCAGGTCTCTCATTCGCTCACATTTTCTCTAGGTCTCCCTCTTTCTTTCTTTTTTTTTTAACAACACTCTCTGACAAACTTACATATACGCACGCAAACACAAATAGACGCACACATAAACAATAAGCATTGCAATTTCCAATACTTGTAAACAGAACCATATCAATCTCTCTGTCTCTGTCTGTCTGTCTGTCTGTCTGTCTCTCTCTGTCTCTCTCTCTCTCTCTCTGTCTCTCTCTCTCTCTCTCTCTCTCTCTCTCTCTCTCTCT
>JBDFRD010167101.1:0-12192 GCA_039654405.1 Bullina lineata | reverse complement strand
AACCAAGGGGGGGGGGGGGTTAAGGGCCGTCTGAATTTACACAAAGCCTTGTCAGTTCTTCCTTCTTTTAAAAAGTTGTAGGCCCTGCCTTACCGAATGGCTGCGTCTGTAGCCTAGTTTGTGCTGTAAGCGGGCCATTTGACCCACATAGACCAATAAATATGGTTACGGTCTGACCTAGACAGATAAAATTATGTAATTAATGTGGAAGCTCTGGTCCACGGGAAACGAAAAAACGAAAAGGAAAATGTACGTTTGTATTCATACGCCTCAGAATAATTGTCCTAATAAAGGACTCGGTCTATGCAGAGCAAACGAACGACTGGGAATAAGAATAGGCCTCGATCTATAGATAGCGTTCCTCTTATAATAAAACCAGAAAGTGGTTACTGAAGAACCAGTTTCAAAACTCCTTTTCCCGAAACCACACCCATCCAACAAAACGCCGTGCATCAACACAATGCTTCCAACCTCACGAGTGGCTGTCGCCATCAATCAATAGGCCAGCTTATGTTGAAAATTAAAAAAAAAAAAACCTGTACTTAAGTAGCGCGTCATGTCTCTTTGGAGGAACAATTCTTTACTACAAAAGCACAACTTGCCCTATGAGTTCTTTCGTCTGAATCATTCTTCAACAGCAGCACCAATTAAAGTCAGAGTGTATGAACTGAAAATAAATTTTAAAAGGGGCAAAATACACACACATAGGCCTACACTATGGATTGTGAGTGGTTTCAGGTAATAACTGAATCGTATTTGAAACATTAAGCAAACTGGTCATAGATCTTGATTGATTGAGAAATAGTAATGTAAAATAAATATTGGGCCTTTTTTTTTCTTCACAGATTGTTCTACCTTTTACACCCTTCGGGCGAACCTACATAGATCCTGGTAATATGGCGGAAGCCAACGAATGTATCGAGGTGTTAGAAGGCCCTGAGGTTGAAATAAGTTCATACGAAAGTGCA
This sequence comes from Bullina lineata, assembly GCA_039654405.1. Lineage (NCBI taxonomy): Eukaryota > Metazoa > Mollusca > Gastropoda > Bullinidae > Bullina > Bullina lineata. Next base: position 11,224 of record JBDFRD010167101.1, on the reverse strand, counting down.
ACAACCGAAAGTGCCGTTCGCAGCGACGTTGATCGGCCTAGTTGGAACTGTGCGATGTCCTCAATGGTACCACTTGACCCTTATTTAGGGTCAGGTCCAAACAATGATATATTTGAAGTCGACAAAATTTTGGATGGACCAAAAAAGAGACGAGAACACAATGTAAGTTGATTTGAAATTATCTAAAACATGTTTCCACCAACAAGGCGCCCATTTTGGAGGCCACCACGACCTGTTTTGTCTGCCTGTTTTTTTTTGTTTTTTGTTTTACCTTTGTTTTGGTTGGTAAAAGTAAGGCTTAGATCTATAGATCTAGATCTAGATAGAAGTCTAGATTTAGATCTACTGTCGTACATACATCGTTTTGGCGTAGATCTAAGCAAAGACAAGACTTGTGTAGTCGTTTCTAGGCATAGATCTAGATCTTCTAGAAGACTGTGCAACTAGAATCTAGGGCTACACTGAGCTCCTTTTTACATTTTTACTTTTGATGATCCTGGCTTTGCCGCATAGATTTTGCCTTGAGAAGCCTATCTCCAGACTTTACTGTAGTGTAGTCTACATCTAGATCTAGATTCTAGATCTATGGTGTTGATGTCATAGTCATGCAAATCAGTAGGAGGCCTTATCCAACAGACAGCAATAGGCCTAAAATATTATGAAGTAAGGTCCATCCAGCATTTAATTTACAGGTTTGGATGTAACATGAGGCAAAGTTCTTGGCCTGTGATGCCCATAGAAAGCCTTGGCTGAGCTTGTTTTGATAGTCAGTAAAGGGGAACAGACGATTGTTACATATTGTTAGGTATGCTGGTGGTAGGGTAGGCCTAATTCGCTCCTGGACGGGAAGAGCAAAAGTGGTGTAAAGTCTTCTCTTGGACACAATATGGTGGTCTGGGGTGAAACCAGGACTCTCGTATTGGCAGTGCAATGCTCTTTAGAAGTATTTGGCCACCATGCCATTCAGACATATAGCCTAATGCAATCTAGATCTAGATTTGTGTGACTTCTAATTTTTAATTCAATTAATGAATAAAATCATGCACTGGATCTGCACATGTTCATGTAGAAGCCGACAAAAAGGATCCGATTCTGCCTTGCCAGCATGTCAAAATGTCAGCTAACTTGACATAGAAATCCGTTAAGATATTATTTTTAGAGCTGTGGTCCATTGGCTTCTTGCTTGTGGCTGGTTCTCTTTCACTCAGAATTCCTATGGAGGTTTCTAAGTAGAGTTGGCTTTTAAAGTCCAATACTGTAATTTTTATACTAAATTATATCCACATAAAACCTGGCCTTTTTCAATACATTTTTATTACTTTTCTTTATGCAGTTCAAGGTATGTTACAAAGTACGATGGAAGGACTTTGGTGAAGAAGAAGATTCTTGGCAGCCCCTCTCAGACTTGGAAAATGTGAAATACATGATTGAAGAGTTCAAAGAAAAACAAGAAGCCAAAGCGAAAAAGAAGGTATTCCTTGAGATATGTATACAGTGGTCTCTGCCTAAGAACCTGCCTCTCGGAAGACATGAGGACCATGCTCTGATCTTAGACCGATTTCACAGAAAAACGATGTTTGCAATTGAACAATGCAACTCAGACGCTGGTGTATCCTTTCCATAAAATCTAACTCAAAGACCCATCTTGGTTCTGAGACGCCACTTCCACTCTGTAGATCAAAACAAAGAGCGGGGTTTCATCATGATATGTGAAAAATGGGCGGATGGGTTGGGGATTCATATGACATCGAGATTATAGGGAGGAGGGAATGCTGAAGTTGAAGGTGTCGGTCGAAGAATAGGGGAGGGACACAACAACAAAGCTTAGATCTAGCCAATTATGACTGGTCTAAGACACTGGTCGGGATGGAGCTGGATTGGCATGTTTCGAGCGATGAGAGCGGATAGGCCGAACGCATGAAGTCACATAGGCCTAGAGAAACAAGTAGGGCGTGGGGCATAGAGGACAGGGCTTTGCCACGGCTATGGCCTAGAACAAAGGCAGGGCAGCTGACAATATTTCTAGCGGTTTAGCGGTGTCTACCTAAAAAAAATCAGTTGGATAAAAGAAAACCTTCTAGAGGCGGATTTTGTAGTTGAAACAAGGGCTGTTACGCATTATATGTATAGAAAAAAATCTATTTCACAAGAATGATGGGCCCATAGACTTAGACGGAGACCACTGTACATTATAATATTTAAAATATGCATATTTTAATTTGTCACTTGTCATTGAATGTGTAAAGAATTTATTGGACTATGAAAGCATTCATCCAATTCTTTAGTCCTAAATCATGAAGACCCCTGTTGCTTTCCTTATTAATAGATTTGAAAGGATTTCTGCATTCATGGTACAAAGTAATCATGTATGCTCAGTCATTAAAGCCTAATGATTCCTCTTTATGTTCTTTTTGCTGAGGATCTGGTCATGGTGGTCTTGGGACTTAGGGTTAGGGTTATAACCTTTATGTTTTTCTCATACACCTCGCTGTCCTTACATTCTTTAGATTGTGTCTTCAGTGGGCTTACTTAAAACTGGTGTTTCTGAGACTCTGGATCTACTGCAGGAACACGCCTTCATTGTTCTGGGTCATGAACATGATATCTCTTCTTCAGGAATCCTCAGACTGTTACCGTTAATGGCCAGTGCCAGAAAAAAAAGATATAAATAAGGCAACATACTGTTATCAGCAATCAACAGTCTGACAGATTTAGCTGAGCATACTTTGTATTCTATGGGATAAAATGGCAAATTTCTTTTAGAAAAGGTTTAATAGAAACTTATAGGGCCCCGCTACATTAAAAGGCATTTTATTGCTAAATTTGTTCATGTAACATACAGGGCATTTTTATTTCATATCATTTCAACTTTATCTCCATCTCTCCTCTCTCTGGTTTTTCTAAATAGGCAAAAAAGGAAGAACTTCAAGAGGGACTCACAAGTAAAGATATTAAGCATAGCCCTGAAGAACAGAAGGAGGAAACAAAAGAATACAATCCCATCTTTGGCAGTCTAAAAGACACATTCTGGAAGAAATTGGAGTTAGGGTTGTATGATGATGATGTTTTTTGCGGAGACATGTATTCTAAAGTGAAAGGCTCTCGGCGTGCTGCTCATGCAGATGCAGCCATGAATATACAAAAGCAGCAGAAAATGCAGCAAAAATCACAATCCCCACGCTCAAAAACCTCAACGCCAAAGTCAGCTAAGCGTGGTCATAAATTGATGAGGTCATCATCAGCCTCCCGCGTGTCTTCCAGTGAGGATAAACAGCATTCTCCTTGTAAAAGTGCAGTGAGGAGTAGGAAAAGATCAAGCGATCCGTTCAGTGCCAAAGGTTACACGTCTGCAAAGAGGTCGCGTCGTTCTCGTGATCACAGAAGATCTAGTGTGACATCTGTTACAGTTGGTATTGTCTCATTATCTGACAAAGAAGCTGCTTCTTCACTAAGTGATCAGGCTGATAATGTGGAGGAAGTGACCAATCCTGAAACTTGTCCTGCCAGCACTTCTTCATCTCCTGACAGAGAGATGGACACATCAAAATTGGGATGCAGTTCCAAGTCTCAGAAAGGTATATATATATACTTGTTCTTTCATTTTGGTTCAGGGTTTCCTTAATGAGTGAAAATGAAGTCTTTTGTTTACTACTAGTAATGACTGATACTTTGAATGTGTTGTGGAGCCCAGAAGTCTGATGTTTTCAAATGGGTTATCCCTAAAATGTATTAATTTGACAATTGCTCATATTTAATTTAGTTTTGAAAATAATCACAAAAATAATTTCACTATTTATAGGTTTCCCCGACTTAAAAACCGCTCACAAACATTGAAATGTCCCTCCATATATATAGGTGGCGCGGTGGTTGAATGGTTAGAGCGTTGGACTCCTAATCCAAGGTTCCAAGGTTTGAATCCAGGTGGTGACTGGGATGTTACAGTAGAGCACGAATATAACGAACAGGCCCAGGCAAAAAATTAATTCTTTATATCAGTAGTTCGTTATTTCAGTCAACCTTTCTTGCACACATTCTCTCCCTCACAAACACCAACCCCCCCCCCCAAGTTATGCAATTCACAATCTACATTTGTACTTCAGGGCAGAAGTAAACGTGTGTCTGATAAACCTAACCAGTCTCACTTTGATGATTCTGACAGACAGCTTCGTTTTGAACTTGGCTCAGTCATAGGTCTTCGTGTAGCAGTTGAATATCATTCTACATGCATATTACTTTTTTAAAAATTATGTCACTTGTTGTTGTTGTTGTTGTTCTTCTTCTTCTTTTTTTTCTTCTTCTCCTCCTCCTCCACCCCCTTCTTTCGTGCCTCTACTCTTCCTCTCCCTCTTTCAGCTTTTAACACATAGGGAGTTTACAGGTCTTTTTCTACCCATAATAATATTAATAATATACCCAGTACTGTTTTGTACGAAGCGTTTCTATGGTGTTTGAATACTACGATCTGGACCCATAGATATTGAGGCATTATAAATCATCTACTGAAAAGTCTTATACCAAGTCTTCATTCACCAAAATGCCAACGCAACATTCAGTGACACGTAACATCATGTACATAAATAATCTTTAAATAAAGTTCAAATCAGCACAATATGGAAATTATTGTATCCTTTAATCAATTAAGTCTATCTGATTACCATCTGTTCTTTTTTCATGACAGTACATGTACTTGTTAATATGCTTCATGACCTCGTCATAAATTCCGCACACACTTACTTTAAATAAGTACATTTGTACACACAAAGGCCTATATTTATAATCAGATAATAAGGTTATTGACAGAAATTGAATTATCAAGTTGATGAAAAATACCAGTAGATCTATCACAAAGTTGACAGACAAAAGATATCAAGACCAATCTGTCAGTGATTTTTCAAAAATGTTCTTTGTTACTTTGTCCTTGAAGTTCAAGTCTCTTTCCCTTTAAACACAGTACATGTACATGTACCTATGATCCATAATGACAAGCTGAATAATCTAAACTGTGACATTGAATTTCATCTTTTGGTTTTTGTTATAAACAAAATTAAATAACTACATTTCTTCCACGCAAAAATGTATGACAAAATGTATACCAGTACTTAAACTGTGCATTCATACAACAAGATAAAAAACCATATTTCTTACAAAAGAACATAAAGGTTTGTATCATAACGACAGTATATTAGAAGTTTGCTGCAGTCTTATTGTCTAAAACATGATGTATTGGAGTAGGAAGTCCATGCTGTGAAAAAGAATATTCACAAGAAATGAACAACTAAGTAAAAGTAACAAATCATTCAATGTATTAAAGAAAAAATGATTCTTTTAAAAAATGCACAAATTAAATAATTAAAAGAAAAATCACTTCACATGAGTTATAAAGTTCTTGCAAGGTGTAATACATTATATAATAATATGGCCTTTTGGACGACACACAGAAGAAGAACTGAAGAGGTTGGGAACCAAATGGAGTGGGATAGCTAGAACAGCCCAGACCAGAGTGAGATGGCGAGGAGTCGATGGCCTATGCACCAACTGATGCGACAGGCCTAAGTAAAGTAAGTAATGGCCTTTTGGGTATGTTCAATCAGAGAGAAAGATAATTTACACGATTTATCCTCTCATTATCCACGTTCAAAGACTTTATCAGCATATTCTGTTTGGGTTTGGGAATCTTTTACAGACCAGCATCCTGTCTACGACATGATCCATTATACTAATGAAACCAGAATAAAACTCCAGTTTTATGGGACGTGTAGACCTTGAAGGAACTTTATGCATCGTTGTTTAAAAATAAACTTTGGGCTATGCGTTTTTACATGTTGAAAAAAAAAAAAATTACATACGAGTGTATACAAACAGAGTTAGTATAATTTCTTTAAGGAGATTAAAGGCCCTCTTGAAAACACTGATAAAATGGTTTTAAATAGAGCACGCACACGGATATTTTCAAAAGAGTCTTTTCAATCATTTACTCATACAGTCAATGGTCATCAAGCACCAAAAAAAAAAACCAAGAAAAAAAAACAGGAAGAGTATAAAGAAAATGGAATGATTTAACTTAAACACACTTGTGAATCTCAAATTGACATTAAAGAAAAAACAAAACAAAAAAAATAACAGCTAACAATAACAACAATCATTCACCGTAATCCTTTACAAGCAGATTCTATAGAAACAAACTATAAATCTTCCACTTCCACATTCCGCAACTGAACAACTTTACAACTTTGGCTAGAAACGCTCATCTGATTAATTAAAAAGTCTTATATGCCACAAATCCATGGAGCAAACACAACTCCCGATCTCTTGCTTAAGACAACTTCAAACAGTTTCCCCAAGAAAATAGGAAAAAATGTGTAAAATGATTACATGTATAACATGTTAAAAGAAAAGGCAAAAATCTACATGTAATGTTATAAAAGCTTCTAAAAAATGTCAAACAGACCATACAACTGCAACTTCTTAAAAAAAACAGGTCTGCGGTCAACAGATAAAAAAAAAATCATATTTGAAAATAACAATGAGATAAAATACTTATAAGTCATGTACAGTATATAATAATATTCCCAAATATGTGTGTAAATTAGAATCGAAAAGTATGCATGCTACTTTCAAATAGGTCGCCATCATACATGCAATTTAATATAATACAAAAATGTAAAACCGTAGGCCTACGTGCACAGTGCGACTATTTTTGGGTTTTCTGATAGTGTATTATTTCATTATTTTTGCAAGACCAGCATGAAAAAAAAGCATGAAAAAAAAAAGACAGGCAAAACTAATGCAAATCCTAGTCGTGAGTAAAAGAACAAAGAAAAAGCATTTATTTTAGACCATGAATTAACAGTCAGAAGCGCAGTCTCATCGATATCACACATAAGGAAAACTGGCAAGAAAACAACTAAGGGTGTTTTAAGCAGAAGCAGAATTTGTAGATCAAACTGCATGTATTACATGCACCAGTCAGCCCTTAATATGGACTTTTTGGGGGAGAAATGTGTAAAGTATAGGTTTTTTTTACATACATGCCATATTCATTACTCTACACCAACTTCTGCACCCCCCGGGAGAAAAAGAACCCCCCCCCCCCCAAAAAAAAAAAAAAAACAAAAAAAAACCCAAACCCTTAACACATAAAGCAGCAAGTTTAGCAAGCTTCACTTGTGTTCTTCACAGAATAATGCACTCATGGGACTGGAGAAATTTCTAATTTGGGTTTCAGATCCCTATCAGTTCAATACAGCTAGGTCATTGGTCAGAAGATAAAATATGCAAAAGCTGCAGGAAAGATGAAAAAGGGATAACATAATTATTAATAACAGCTAAGCCTAAGGTAACAATGCTGGGTTCTGTAGAGTGTTTATATAATTTCTGAACAGCTTTTACTTTTAATAAGCCTTCTCATGGGACTTACTTTCCTAAATGTGAGAATTTGGCAAGTTTGTTCTTTCTTAGCACCATCAAGATGCCAGAAGGCAAACACTCTATTTCAAGATATAATAAAATTTTTGTCTTTTGGGATAACCTTGCACACACACTATGACCCAGCTATTGCACAAGGCATGCTCTTTGCACTACATACATTCATACTTTGTTCACATCTAGCTCATTTGCATAGAATAATGCACGCTCAAACATTTAGAAATCAGTTGTCTCTGAAAGGAACAATGTGTTGACCTCACTCTTTATCTCTGTTCGTCTCTCTGTCAGTCTATCTGTGTGTCTCTCTGTCTCTGTGTCTGTCTGTATGTCTGTCTCTCTTTCTCTCAGCTGAGCAATGACAAAAAAGAACCAAGTAGCATCATTTCGTCTATTTTTACACCCATAAATTGAGTCTGGCAATTTATTCCAATTCAATAATGCAGGAAGAAATTATTTCTTTATCAAAACTAGTGTCCGTCCATTCTCACCGTCATTTCTTTCTCAAAGCTAGTATTTCACAGTAAGCCTCTTCATCAAAACTAGCATTTAATACTTTGCAATCATTCATTCCATTTACAGAAACACATGCATTCATTATAGTTCATTTAATTTGACAATGAAGGATTCTCAAACACCCATAAAATATTGACAGCTGTCACAATGACTGAAGACTATAATGCGACAGTGCTGTACAATTCGAAAAACAAAACCTAAAAGATGATGAAACAAAATATTATTAAATAAATTAATAACTCATGAAAACTCCAAACCCTATTACCTCTGCACTTGTTTCACTTTTATCATTAAGATTGCAGTAACTCTTGTATTTCAACAACAGTAATACTGTTATGATCAAGATCTGACTTAGTCACCCTTTATCAAAAAGAATTTTAAATGGAAAGAAGAACAACCATTTCAACATGAGTCTGTTCTCTCTTTTTCTTTGTTTTTCACTTGAATCATACATTATAGCTGTAAATTTTCATGTATGTTTTGTTAGAAATACATCAATATTTGTTGCACCTGGCATTGCAAGATCATCCATTCAAATCATGGCAGAGTCTGCTGTGCTTGTGTTGTGTCTGTAAGAATGACACTTTACACAATATTTCATCTCATCACCCAGATACAAAATGGGTATCAGCATATTTTCCATGGAAGCAAAGCTACTAAACCTCGAATGTGCTTTGATCATAGGGCCTCCGAAGGCTTTAGATACAAACTTTTTCCATTAAATGAATTGAAATGACAATTTCACTACATTTGTCTGACAGCATTGAATGAAAAACTGTTTAGAAATTAGTAAAATGGTAAAACTAGGCTGTTCAGAAAATCATGTATTAATAGATTTACATGTTTTGGCTTTCTACATTCCAAAAAATAGATACCAAATAAAACAACAACAGGTATATCTAATGATTCGATGAATAGCTAATAAAAAGAGTTGTCAATAGCATTAGAAACGGCAGGTTATAAAATGTTCCAGAGCCAAAGATTGAATTAAATGTCTGGTCCCAAAGAAACACATGGAAAGGTAAGGATTTTATTATATAACTTTCATATAATCATTCATGTCATACAAACACTGATGTCATCCATTCTATGGATTGCTTTTTCTGAGTTCAGTCTGACTTATGCCTCCTTGCCTTGGCTATATTTGCTTCTCGTTTGGCCTTACGTTTCTTGTCCTTCTCCTTGTGTTGAATTTCCTTGGCCAACTTCCAAGCTAATATTGCACTGATCAAAAACAGAGGAGACAGGATTAGCAAAACATAATATACAAACTGCCAGGGGTTCTTGGCAGCAAACAGCAAAGTTTCACGGAACAGGTCGTTCAGGTCATAACCCCAGAAGGACACCATGTTGATGAATCAGGAACAGCACAAGATGTTACTGGAAGGAGGAAAAAAATAAGTATTAAGTTACATTCTACAAAGTTTGTGGGGAAAGTGTTACCAAAACAGTACAATTAAACAGTTTTAACTAAATGATACAACAATAAGGATGATAATGTTACATAAAATGACCTACAGAGAAAACAAATTCGGACCCAGAGCAGATAAAACTGGAGTGGCGGTTTTTTTTTTCGCAGTGTTGTGCATCGAAAATTTCGGTGGACAACAAAACGCACACTGTGCACCGAACTCACGCATGCGCAAAGAGACGGAACTGAATTTTGGCCTTTCACATGTGGGTTAGGGTTAGGCCTAGGGTTACGATTAGGGATCTATGCAGTTAGGGGCTGTGGGTCTGGTACTGCAAAATTACCTAATATTTGAAGATGTTAAGCAGAAAGAATTAGCTGTGTCTGAAATTATCATCGATTGAGATGTTGCCTCCTCTTTCTTTGATTCAGCCATCTGAGCCCCTCCTCCTCCTGATCTGTTTACCTTTGCATACTCACTTTACCTCTCACTCCTTCCACTAGTTCCGATAAATTTATAGGACATTATTATTCATTCAATTCTGCATTTTTAGAAATTTAGATCTAAAACGTACATGTATTTTATAATTTGGCTGATGTATTATATAGGCTACATTTTATTCATCTTGGTCTTGATCACTAACATAGAACAGGTTTTGTCACTGAAAATTTGGGTCGACAACAACGCAATGTAAATTTCAGTGGACAACAGCCTTTTTTTTTCATTGCCACTCTCCATGCCCGTGGATATAAGGAGAAGATTTAGGCTAGATTACAAGTGAACATACTAAATGACAGGCTAACAACGAATTCAGCCCAATTTTAAATTTTCCTTTTGGGAGGTTTTCCGAACGCGGTGGCATTGCAAGAATTCAAGGGTTATGGGTAAGGGTTAGGTTAGGGATAAGGGTTAGTGATAGGGTAAAGGTTAGGGTTAGGGATAAGGGTTAGATCTAGTGATAGGGTAAGGGGTTAGGGTTAGGGATAAGGGTTAGTGATAGGGTTAGGGGTAAGGCCCCTCTTTTTTTATCCTACCCCACCAAAGAAAGCCCTCTTTAATTACTTGGGGTATGAGACCGCGTTCGGAAATCCTTCCGATTCTAAGACTAGACTATGACTACGAAGCATAGCCTTACCCCTAACCCTAACCCTATCCTATCACTAACCCTTACCCCTAACCCTTGAATTCTTGCAATGCCATCGCGTTCGGAATACCTCCTTTAGAATCTATAGTCGGTGTCACTTCGATTTAGACCTAAGAAATTCTGTTTATATTCAACAACTGGGGGCACTCCTATACAATTGCGGTCCCGATTGTTTACATCGGGCCAAGGTGGAAAATCTGGCCACATAAGCACTAATTACACTTTGCCTATAAGCTATATCTGTGTCGTACAATTCGACATCGGAATCACAGAATTAAAACTGAGATGAGTTCATGTGGAGAGAAATTCACTGAAAGACTATAGAAGACACACTGAGCAATATCTTGCAACATAATATTGCTCTGTGATATCCTGTGCCATAAATGGTAAGTCAATATTTTACATCTAGATCTAAACAATATTGTTTTGCTCTAAACATTTCTTGGACTTAAATTATATTTTGGCTTAAATAGCAAATTGGTCCCGGCCCATTTTCGACCTTGGCCACGATGTAAACAACTTTTAAACAAGGGACCACAATTGTAACATGAGTGCCCAACTGGGCATTTTAATGCGTCGGAAACTAGATCTATTGTAACGCAAGTATTTTGGCTCGCCGTTTTGAACCGTACAAGATCTACTCACCAGATCAGAAACTGTAGTTTTAATTAAGAATTCACATATGTTCACCATGCAGAATGATAAAATCCCAGAAGTGGTTGCCATTTTC
>JBDFRD010166990.1:2072-12192 GCA_039654405.1 Bullina lineata | reverse complement strand
CATCAGATATTTGACTTTTGTTAAATTATATCAAAGGTCATTTTTTGGGGGAAATCATGATGATTCATTGTTTTGTTTATATTTGTTGGTTTAAGTGCTTAGAAATCAAAAAAAAAAAAAAAAAAAATATCTGTATAGGTATGGGAGGTAACTCAGTATCAGTATAGGTTATAATGATAAATAGCAAAATTAGATTAAAGAAATTATTTGCATAACTTTGTGATGGAAAAAATATGCCTTCATTTTTTTGGGAAAAAATTGCTTACTTACTTTATCTGTCCCCAACTCTACCTTTTGGTGGAAAAAATTGCAAATGTGAAAATAGGGCATGAGAGACCGGTTTGATTAGGGTCAGAGAGAACAGGCATGTCCTAAGATTTCTATAAATATGCAGTATTCCATATAATAATGTCTGTTGTCCTCTTTCACCCAGCTGTGATGTCCGAGACCAAAGACTGACAGATAGATGTAGTACTACTAGCCTGTTTCTTGACTTAAATCTAGATATTTACAATGTGTTGAAATTGTTCAAATTAGCCTTCTGTGAAAAAATGGCTCCATTTATAATTAGATCTGTATGAAAGTAACTGTGTGTACAAAATATAAAAAAACTGTTTGAAAAATTAATGTTTAAGAAAAATACAAGCCTAGCCTAGAGATGGCTCACCTCATTAATATTTGCACTCATAGTAATTGCATCCAGTCCTACAAATCCTGCTAAAGACAAGTACTGCTTTTACACTGTATGTACTATAAAATTCTGCTGCAGATACAACCCCTTAAGAGACTTGTTTATTTTGATAGAATTTAAATGTTCCTTTCACTCAACAGTGACTTGTATAGAGTAGTATCCTAATTGTCATTCCTGTTGTATTTGTGGTGATTGTCTATTGATGTATCATTTTTTATTTTACTATTTGTTAGTTTTCATAAACATTTGGACAATTCTTCTCATTTTTTTTAATAGGATCACGTATAATTGTTAAGGTGTATTGTTTAAATTAGAATCTTCACAATCGAAGGGTTGTTGGGTGACAGCCTTCATACTGAAGGCTCAATTCTGATTTGTGAGTGATGCTGTTTGTTTAGTGATTTTATTGCAAAGTTGTCTTTTTAAACATATAAATAGAACAGTTCTTCTGGATGGATTAATGCTTGTACATACAATTGTGTGACTCAGGTTTCTGTGTGTGGCTGATTGGAAAAAGTGTTCAAGATTTGTACATTGCGTTTGTGTGATTTGACAGTGATTGCGGTGCTACTTCTAAACTTTATTTCTTTGATTCATATCATTGTAAACTAGTACATACAAGTTCCTGTAACCTGTATTATCTATCAAAATTAATAAAGATGTAGAGGTGATACGGTTTTTAATTCCAGTCTTGTTGCGTTTTTCTTTGTGTTTCTTAAAAGTATGCTACAGCTTGGCAATGCTGAGGAGACAACTGATAGAAGTCAAAGAATGTGATCATCCATGAAAGGTCTTGAATCTCTTGCTTTGAGTTAACAGACATGCCAACCCCGTTTGAGGCTTGGACTAATCACGAGCTAAACTTGCAGTAAAATGAGGACCCAAAACAGCAATTTTATTGTGTACAAGGATAATGCCAGAGAGTGAATAACACAACGGCAATGACATTTTAAAGCATATATCCTTGCCGTAATTGCCCGCAAACAGTAATTTCAACTTTACCCATAAAGTTTGCATGTCTGAGTTAAGGACTTAACATACTCATTATTTCACTTGTAGAGATGGAAGATTGGTGGCAACTACTCTCTCAAATCACAAGACTAAGGCGATGACTTGTCTTAACTTACTCACTCACTTACTCATGCCCTTCGCCTCCCCTGGGGTATAGGCCATTGACAAGTTTCCTCCAGCCATCTCTGTCCAGGGCCACTCACTCCAGCTGTCCCCATGTGTAGCCCATCTCCTTGGTGTCAACGTCCAGGTCATGTCGCCATGTGTTCTTTGGCCGCCCTCTCTTCATTTTCACTTGAGGGCCTATCTCGTAATGTTAGTGGCTGGCTTGCCCAGAGTGTGGCCTATCCACCCCCAGCAGTGTTATTGGATCTCCTCTCCGGCTGGCTTTTGTCCTGTCTGCTGCCACAGTTCTTTGTCACTGATCTTGTCAGGCCATCGTATGTGGAGGATTTGTCTCAGACTGTTGTTGATGAAAGTCTGGATCTTCTTGGTTGTGGCCGTGGTGGTTCTACAAGTTTCAGCTCCATATATATAGCAGGACTGCTTTGACATTGGTGTTGAAGACCCTGATCTTGGTATTGACTGACGGGTATCTTGAAGCCCAGATGTTCTTTAGCAGCCGGAAAGCTATCCTGGCCTTGTTGATTCTGGTTTTCACGTCTGTGTATGTCCCTCCCTGTGAGTCGATGATGCTGCCAGGGTAGGTAAAAGTTTTACCTACTTCTCTTAACAATGACATTGAATTATTTTTCTAACATTTCAAATCTGTGATTTTTAAAATGGAAGTTTAAATTGCAATATATTAAAATATTTGCTTGCCTTTAGATAAATCTATATTATCCTGAAAAATGTCCAAGATTTTTATTCTTATATAAACTTCAAAGAGACGTGTGACCCATACTTTTCAAGGACAGGGCATGACAATTTAACATACAGGATAGTTTTAATATATTTCACTTAAGGTTTTAATTTACTGTGCAGTGCTCGACTGGTGGCAACATCAGATTCAAATCTGAAACAAGTTATATAATACAAATTGAACCACAGCAATACACTGATTATTATATACAAATGGGAAAACACAAAAATTCAAACTCATATTTTTATTTCAAGCAGCAATTGCCAATACAATAAATAAGTAAATGATCAATGCAAGACAAATAAAGATTTAACAGAATACTTGAAGAACATATCTGTAAGTAATGAAGTTATTTTTAAATACTTAGATCTATGAAATAAATGCCTTATTCTGATACATGATGTATAACGGCAAGGACGGCTTCCATGTCAGTTTTTAAAAGCACAAGCATCATAATGATATTATGGTAGGTTTCACAACATACATGTACCTCTGCCAGTCTCTCTCTAACCCCCCTATGGAACTGATTGTCTACCAGTGCCTTGGATTTATCAGAAAACTAGTTTAAATGCACTGTTACATTTATCTTGTGAAGTGACAATTTTATAACTAAAGCATCACACACATGTTCAGAATTTCAATTTCCCTTGACTTTAATCAAGAAGTGAAAAAGTAAACTCTACATTAATTTTATGAGATATTGTGACAGATCAGAGTGTGTTAAAACATACTGTTATTCACGAAAAACACTTTATGCAAATAACTTTGAATGCATGGCACACACATTGAGTAATCCCCGACCACATTATTGTCAAATACTGTAATTTCAATGAAGTCTTTAGCTTGAACAATTAAACGGCTTTGTAATCCTTCTTCAAAGGAATTCAATACACTCTACTCCATTCATATCTCTGTCAATTCTCAGCAACCATCTGGACTCTTTTCATAGCTCATGAACAACAGCTTTGGTAATCGAAGCAGATTTGGTCTCAGTGGAAGAATAAAAAAATGATATAACAATAAATAATAAGACAGACGACATGCCAGCCCCATTTGAGGCTTGAAGTAATCACAAGCTGAACTCGCATTAAAATGAGGACACAAAAGAGTAATTTTACTATGTACAAGGATAAAATGCCAGAGAACAAAGAACACAAAGGCAATGAGATTTAAAAGCGTTATATCCTCGACATAATTATTTACAGCAAACCAGTAAAGTTGGCATGTCTGAAAGAGCATGTGTAAATTTAATGATCAAAGAGTGGAATGGTCTGTCTGCAGCAAGTGAACACTGTAGACTTCCCAAAGTTACATTTGTGTGTGAAGGCAACATGCGACACATATGATATAAGTTGTGCGCATTTCAGTTGGACACAATAGGTACAATAAAACCTTCTCCCCCATACAGTTACATTGATGATGATAGGATATGTATGCAAATATGGTTGACAAAAAATGTTTTCTTTGGTATCTCTCTACTATCTCCCTAACCAAAAACATGAAGTTCTACAGTGGAAAATCAAAGATGATAAGCATCCTTTCACAGGTTTCATGTGTGTATATTATTCTCATAGTGATCTATAATTAGTATTAAAAAAAACCTTATCAAATAATATTAATAATACCCATCAATAAAATCAATCCTCTTAACAAATAATACATAATTAAATAATTCTTTTAAATGTTGTAAAAATACAACAATCCATATTTATCTCACTGAAAACAAAGAAAAGTATTGTTTCTAACCAGATCAAGTCAGAGTATTGAAATCTTCTTCATTTTTAATATCAAATCTTATTGAAAAATAAAAGCCTAACATTTTTCAGATTGCCAAATCAGTATGTAGCATGAAACCACACAAGGTTTACAAACATTTTAGAGCCTGATTGGTGTGGGCTTCTCCGACTACTTCTATTTGATTTGCTTTCACATTAATTTATTATTCTTGTGGAAATACAAATATGTATTTTACTTTCTTTTTTACTATACATTCCTATAATTTCTTGGATGGTACTGCTTTTCAGCAACACAACACAACAAAAATGAGTAGGCTTTAAAGAGATTCAAATGTTAAATGTGACTAGGCTTGCAATAACAACATAAAGCTTCATATTTCACAGCTTTACACTGTGAAGAGAAACAACTGTGCTTTATGAACAAAAATTAACACAAAAAAAAAGAAAGCAATTCAAGGCAGAAATTAACCTTATGTTTTATCCATTCAAAAAACATTTTAAAGACAACAGTTTTCCACATGTGGAACACATATATACATCGGTAAAATTGTGAACTGCTGAACACTCCACACAGCCGCAGTAAACCATACAGCTTGAAGATTGACAATTTCTTTTGTGTGGAAACTTTACATTCCTCCATTCATGATTATGGAATCAAGGATTTCATTCCCAGTCTACATGAAGATGCTTTCAAGAGAGGGATCTGGACTTCCCTAGCATAAGTAGTACATCACATCACTATAAAGTGTATGGTACATTGTCACATCACCATAACTTATAAAATTATAGAGTCACACATAAAGTGTACGTCATATTGCCCCACCACCAAAAGGTACAAATTCTATTGTCACATCACCATAACATATAAAGCACCACCATATGATCCTCTCTCACATACCCCATCCCACATTTTGTGAAGACAATTACATACAGCCATGCAAACCATCCTTAAGCTCACTCTCTTCTCAGTCGGGCTATCTTGGGCAGTGACTGGATATCATAAAGACAAGAGATTGGCGATTCTTATTCTTAGAATATATCTCAGCAAGATTCATTCTTGGACTAGGTACTGATTAAAATTTAAAGCTAATGTAACAATAACAATAAACGAATTACTCAATCAACAAGTGACAAACAAAATTTGGAATATTGGCATAAAAGCAATCAAACTAAACTCCACTCATACATCTTTACTCTTGGAGCAATAGCTTGGATATGATCTTCTCTTCTCACTGACAGGGCTTGAAGGTAGGTATGAATCCAGTGGTGATTAGTGAATGCAATAGTTTTCAAATCAAATCTGTTCTGGGGCAAGTTTTTAAATTTGAGATTTCTACACGCGTTCAGCTGAAGTTTTGACAGACTACCAACATCATTGCATTTCTTCTTCATAAAGCCTATTTTCACAGGATCAATGACAGGATAAAAGTATTCGGAAGGAGCAATAAACACTTCTTCGTCAACGCCTTGCTCTTCTGATATGTACTGCCGATAAGTCCATGTCATGAAATGGGGACCGGTACTGTCTAAGACATCCCACATGATAGAAAAAGCAGGCAAGTTACTGAGGAGCATTCCAATATAAGGATGCTTTGGACGGCATCCTATGAGAGCATTGATTAAAAGTTGGTCAAAATTGGTGTCTAGAATGGGATGTTCATATGGCTCCTGCCCAATGAAACACGAGTACTTCAGAGCCAGTGGTTCTATAGACGTCAAAGCCTCCATGTCCATGTCTGCATAAACACCACCAAACTCATACAGGACCACATAGCGCAGTGCATCGGCCCGCCTTATTGGCTGGTTGTAGCCATCAAATACCTTGAGAAGCCGAGGGTACTTCTCTTGGATGAATTCCCGTGCACTTGCGTCTGTCCACAACCAGTATTCCCAGTCTGGGTGTAAGCGGACCCACGACTGAATCCACTGGCTGAATTGATGAGGGATGGAAGTGGTTTTCCACGTCTGGTGGATTATTTTAGGGATTTTCGATGGACCAGACACAGGAAACACCTCTCTCTTAGTGATCCGCACAGGCTGGAATTCTCCTGGAATGTCTACCTTCAGACTGGAAAACGATTCCTCACTCTTGGCTTCCCACTCCAGGATGAAGTGCAGTATGATGAGAAACACAATCACACCATACAGAACCTGCATACGTCTTCTGGCATGCCGCTCCCTCGGCCACAGACAGGAAAGTAGTAACCGGGGGCGAAGGAATGTCATATCTGTGTAATGAGAAAAAAAAACGAAATAAGTATTCAGTTTATTGACATAAAAATAATATACAAATTAAAAAAAAAAAAAAAAAGTGGATCCACGATCCAACATGCATTCGTCAACTACGTGGATTGAGAAGAATTGTTCGAGGAATCTGTGATTCAGGAAATATGTGAAATGCCATTTTGTTTAGAACGATAATGGTGAAATAATTCTGCATGGAAATGGGCAGTAAAACTTTATTGCATCTCAATCTCAATCATGCCAGCACCCCGAGTCTAATTTTAGTGACATCCATGTACTCTTTTGTCTTTTTGAAGTTGCGATTGGCCATTACAATGTTTAATCCAAATTACGAAGCTTATGATTGGATGGGATGGAATGAAACATGTGGTTAAAATGAATTCCTTTACACCTTGGCCAGGCGGGCAAAAAAAAACCCAGGGTGTGGGATTGATAAAGGGAAATGTGAGAGTACATTATAATATAATGCTGCTCTTTCACACCAGCCTCACAGCACACGAACTGGGTGAGAAGTTGGAACTGGTGGGGGGGTTTATCGCAATGTAGGCCCATAAATTGCCGCAGGCTTCAGTGTTCAGTGTACATGTTAATGAAATTACATTCGCAAACATTATACATGCACTTCTGAAAACATTTGGCAGACTGAACTGCTCAACAATTTGAGCGTTTTGCTGGCCTTGAAGAGACTAAATGAAACAGGAAATTTCCTGATTATGTAATGGTTAGCCGGAAGAATAACTGAATTTAATCCGAGGATTCCATGAAAACGTTCGATGAATGAGGGAAGTAAATGCAAAGGAAATAAAGGAAAAAATTCAGGATAACTTTTGTTCCAGGAATGAATGCTGGACTGTATATCTATCTAGTTTTAGATCTAACTCTTGTTTCCTTTACATTATATTTTTCCAATCACTTCAGAGCTGTTTTAAAATACGAAAGGGAGATCTAGTTCGTATTAGACATAGTTTAATATTTATCAAGACTGCTGGCCTTTTGTTTTTGTATACATCCCATCCATTAAAGGCTCGTCAGCAAAGTTTACTTACAAACCTTCCCCTCAGACCATACAACTCTATATAATAATATATATACGGTAGTTTGCTTTGCTTCTGTGCATTTCAATTTTGGCCGCCAGTTACCCACTGTAAAAAAAAGACCGCCAACAGGCCTTTCCCAGAGTCTTTAAAAAAAAACATCATGACATTTATTTATTCTATAAGGCAAGGACTCCCAGAACAAATGTTAATGTTGGCCCCAGGCAAAGTGTGAGAAGGCTCCTCAGAAGGGGGTTGGTTGTAGGCAGTAGCCAGTGAATTGTGGCTCACTTTATTTTTATTTTATTTACTCAAGCTCAATAGACGGGATCCAAAGCTTGCGTTTTTATCCAGATTCATTTGAGTTCGATTTGATACTAGCCTTGGGCCTAGGTAACTTGACTCTAAGTCATTATACACGAAATCACGAAAGAAAAACAACAAAAACCCACAATTGGCATCTATATCGGACAAACAGTTCATTTGCGACGCAAATGAGTATCAGAATCGTTTATAACGGACTATAAAGACCCCTAAAAACATCGTTTCAGTATCCAAATCGTGACGGGTCCTATACTGCAAATTAGCAAAACTACAGGATAGGGAGGACACCTGGACAGGCTGGGCGTTGATGACCGTTTGACGGTGATTGACTTGAGACTGAGATTGAACTTTAGGACTGCTTGGGTCTACATTTCTGAATAACAACAACTACTCAGAATATAGCTGTATGTGCACAAATGTGTCTTTTCACCATATCGTGCAAACAACAGATCTACCTTCTGCTCCAGCAAGTCAACAGTGTCGTGGAACCGTTCCGGCCGGTGACGCCCGTTTCTCAAGTAAACAAATTCGTAGATCTACTTCCGCTATCGATTGTTTCCCTGCCAGATAGGTCTGGTACTGAGTTGTTGTTTTCTAGGCCATTATATTATTGAAAAAAAGTTTCTGAAGAATTTAGATCTAGATTCTAGATCTAGACTCTAGAATACGTAGGGTATAGTAAAACGGAACAACTTTACTTGACTTAGATCTAATCCTTTTCGTTCCCAGAGGAGCATAGGGCTGTACGCCAACGAACACGATTTTGGGCGATTTTCTTCATCTGGGGCCAAGAAAATCCAGCCGCTTTTGCCTCATCTTCTGGGCATTTCCTCCATGTTTTCTTTGGTCTTTCCACCCCCCTTTTCCCTTGGAGTGTCTTGTGATGTTACTTGGAGGCTTTCTAAAGGATGTGGCCAATCCAATCCCACTTCCTTTTTCTAGTACAGTATCAAGATTGATGAGTGCTTGGTTGGTCTTTTCCCACAGCTTCTCATTTGAGATGTTGTCCGGCCACCAGATCTTCAGAATGTAAAGCAGGCATTTGTTGATAAAAGACTGCAGTTTTGCTGTTGTGTTTTATGGTGACTCTCCAAGTTATTGACCCATAAAGGAGGACAAACTTCACAAACTTTCGAATTTTTAGTAAAAACGGAATAATGTACATGTAGGCCTACATTAATTAATATTATCATGCCATACATGCATCGATGAATAGCCTATGTAAAGATTTATTTCTGATGTAGGCCTACTGGCCTCTTCCCCTGAAATGATAAAAGCAGAAAGCAAATTAATTATTCAACCATTCCTCCAAGATTAAACAATATACTTTGTAACTTTACACTGTTCGAATTGACAGACAGATCAACGTCATAAAATAAATGTACATGTACTTAATTATTGCAGAGCCCCTTTCTTAAGAATGGGCTTATAGGGCCTACGGGTTGATAACTGAATGCGATATGACAATTTCCAAGCGTTGTCTTTCAACCGGAGCAATAACTCGTCTGAAATCAACATTGTGATTGTTTTAAAGTGTGACATAATCTTTCTAACATGGTTAATTAATATTGATTGATAACATTTTTGCGCAAACTGTAAATGCGGAAGAATAGGCCTAAACCACATTCGAGTTTCTGCCTGCCATTTGATGACCGATTACAGATTCCGAATACAATGTACTTTTGGGTAAAAATCCACCTGAAAGACCTTTATGACATGTAATAACCCAAACAAACCAAGCAGTTGTTATTTGTTATTCATCTGTGGTGCACGATTTTATATAACAGACATGTATGAAAGGTAGATTTATTGTGACACCCAAATTCATTCAATGCAATGCGGATTTTTTTTAAGGGAAGTCCTTTTGCAACTGGTATTACACAGACGCAGATGTGCTTCTTTCTGTCATTAAGGAATGTGTAATAAGAATATTATTGAAGCGCATTATGATTTTTCACACCACTTGCCGGACGCGTATATCCAGAAACACAGTGCGGTATGCTGGCAGACCAACAATCAACATGGTCTTCTCATTACGACAGACAAGAAAAGTGCCGAGAGCAGAGACGCCCACTTTACATGGCTTTCCTTGATTTGACGAAGGCTTTCGACCTAGTCAGCAGGAGAGGTCTATTCACACTGTTTTGAGGGGTTAGTGGGGGGGGGGGGGGGGGGGGGGGGGGGGGGGGGGGGGGGGGGGGGGGGGGGGGGGGGAGGG
>JBDFRD010166880.1:0-12193 GCA_039654405.1 Bullina lineata | reverse complement strand
TATGTAGTTGGTGACATTAAGTAGAACGGTTCCTGTTGCTTAAAAATATCGTTGTCTCTCGATGTATGTAGTTGGTGTCATTAAGTAGAACGGTTCCTGTTGCTTAAAAATATCGTTGTCTCTCGATGTATGTAGTTGGTGTCATTATGTAGAACGGTTCCTGTTGCTTAAAAATATCGTTGTCTCTCGACGTATGTAGTTGGTGTCATTATGTAGGAAGGTTCCTGTTGCTTGTGTCGCCTACGGGGTCGGAGTCAGAAATCCGTATTCTTTACTGCCTTTAGGCTGTAGGGTCGCCCCCTGATTGATTGTCCAGTGTGTAGGCCGACACATTGATTATGATACAGGTAGATATTTTTGCATAAACATTTTCAAGACAAAAATAATGAATCTATCCCAGTTGACCTTCCGAAAGGGCAGCGTAAGAAATGGAGTGTGAAAGATAATACAAATCGCGAGGCTACATCTTTCTCCTCCTACTCCTCGCACTCCTCTTCTTCTCCCTCCTCCTCCTGGAACTCGTGGAAGGGACTTTGTGGGAGGGCTAGTCTCCTGCTGCTTCTTCCTCTTTTCCCTCTTCGCCGGCTACTATTACATCATGTACTACTAACTTAAAGGGAGTCTTCATCAAAGGTGATTTTCAACCCACAAAATACCATACTAAATATTGTTTTTCTATTTGTAGTATAATTGTAGCCGTTTTCAACATTTTCATAATGTTTCAGGTACGGTAGCTACATGCCATTGCACAGCGAGACGACAGCTGTTCAGTATAGACTTACATTCCGCGAATAAATCCAGTGTCACGGGAATTTTATATTGTGCGTAGCTTTTTTCTTTGTTTTTGTTTTCTTGTTAGTGTAAATGGCAAGAAAGAGGTCTAGGCTCTCCACATCAATGATGCCTTTGATGATCTTCTTGCTACAGCAGTTATCTGAAGCGTCATTTTGTCTTTCTAAAATCGGAAAGAAAATAAAAGGAATGGGCCTGGTGCTATTCAAACTTTCCATGGGGTAGATCTAATACTGGGAATGAAAACAAGATATTGTACAGTAAACGCAAAGCATCCCCCAGTAATGTTCTGTCCGAGAAAGGAATTTCGAAAACCTGCCTTTCGTTTTCTACTTCGAAAATGGACGAATGTATCATAATAAAGAGCGTTTTGACTTGGGAACGGGACAGCAGAAAAATGAAAGAGGCTAGTTCAGTGCCATGTATTGATAGCCTTGTCTTAGGCCTAGAGCACCCCGCCTCTGTCCCATTTCCGTTTTCTTTTCCTAGAATCTGTCAGCGTGAAGACATCTTTACCAGGAAAGGAAAACGGATAGAATCTAGCCATTTCTCCATGTGGTAACATGACACACGGCATAAATATCTAGATCTAAGTAAGCTGCAACAACAAAATCATTCTTAATTATTAAATTTAAAACACTGCCATACAAAACTGATTTTTCAATCGTTTTCATAAAATAGATTGTCAGTCAGATTTTGAAAACGAAAGTTAGAATCTGGGCCTCGTCTCGCTCAGCCCAGTTAAAAAATTGCCTTGACGTAGCTTTTATTTTTATTTTCATTTTATGTCAATCTATTGCGTAAACGTGCGGGCTTATCAGTCGGCAGACGACAGATGACGAAAGAACAGGAGCGGGGATTGGTCGACACTCCGACTCCTTTGTCATTTCTTGTATAGCCTTTTAATTGCCTCTGCCTTATCATCACTGGACTCTTGTTTAACGACACCCCGAACCTGTACGGTGAGTGACTATGAAACAAAACATTCACAATGAAATTATATTCTTCTGTGGAGCGAAAATATAGATCTGGCTTCGACTTCGAAAGCATTCTTATGAAGCTCAAAACGGAACTACGCAGACGTGTCGCATTATTATGCCTTGGCCCGGATCTATGTTGGGTTGTCCTGTGAAATGAAAGCGACAGGTGAATGAGCGAAGTGTTCTAAAAATAACTCACGTGGTCATTAGTCACAATGTTAGATTCACATAGGCCTAGGTCCTTAGAAATAAGGTTGCTTTGAGTGAGCGTCGTTGCTGTCGTCTACTTCAGGTGAATATTGAATTATAAACCATAGTTCCAATTAATCATTAATCAATGACTTCTCATTACAACTAGATCTAGAACTAGGGAGAACTAAAATACTTAATTAACCCTGATGAAATCATTTTCATTCTTAAAACTAGATATCTAGATCTAGAACTTTACAGTTGTGCAGTATCGGGTATTGTGGTTAAAATAATGCTATGTCATGTCATGAGACCAACAAGCCCATAGGGCCTACAGTGTACGGACTTCAGCTAAATTTTCTTTAAGGCTCTCATCTACTGTTCCCTAACTGGGGTGCATGAACTCCCAGGGGGTCTGTGAGACGTTATTGAAAGTCAAGACTAGAGTACTTTTTGTTGAAATAAAATCTGATCTCAAACCCAGTGGACAAGATAATTATAATAAAAACATAGGCCTACTGACATTCTTCATTACGGTATTGAAGTTTTATCTGTTATTATGTATTACAATTACAATTTTTAGGCAAGCTTATAATCTTGATCCTTTTGAAGCACTGTTATTGGTGTAATTCTGGCTCAGATCTTGTCTCAAATACTTGGAAGTTCGTAGAGATCTCTGACATCCACAAGGGGTTCGTAAAAAAAATGTGGACATATTTGCCATTTTCACATTTACTGATAAAAGTAGTCTAGACAGTTTGATGGAAGTGTTGATTTATTTTGAAGTTCAGTTAGGTCCCTTTGTATCCTTTTCCTCCTTGTAAAATTATATTATGGCTCTGGCCTGCTTTTGTTAGCTACGTTTAGTAAGAATTTTATGGTTGGATTTTCTCTGAATGATATGTTTTTATGCACTTTGATACTTGTCTACCTAATGAGCTAAATAATCTTTGATAAAATGTATACATAGATACACAACAGATTACATATGTAATTAAAGACGGGGGAGGTTTTCCGAACGCAGTGGCATTGCAAGAATTCAAGGGTTAGGGGTAAGGGTTAGGGTTAGTGATAGGGTTAGGGTAAGGGTTAGTGATAGGGTAAGGGTTAGGGTTAGGGGTAAGGGTTAGTGATAGGGTAAGGCCCTCTTTTTTATCCTACCCCACCAAAGAAAGCCCTCTTTAGTTACTTGGGGTATGAGACCGCGTTCGGAAATACTTCCAAAGACGGACCATTAGAAACATTAATGGGTTGATGGGTAGGTAGATAGACAGATAAGAAAAGGAAAAAACTTGTGTATTCTCACAAAATTTGTGATCAGTAAAAATGTATGTGGTAAGTATCATATATATCTTACACAATTCACAAAAAAATATGTAATGGTAATTTATTTTTTGTTTTATTAGTTATCATTACAGTTCTTCTATTTTTATCGATTTGACCTAGCTGTGGTGAGATTTTTTTTTGTAAGAATTACGTGTTTTCAAGTTTAGTTTGAATTTTAAAAAAATGATTGTTATTGAGTGTACAAAGCAGTG
Source organism: Bullina lineata (assembly GCA_039654405.1). Lineage (NCBI taxonomy): Eukaryota > Metazoa > Mollusca > Gastropoda > Bullinidae > Bullina > Bullina lineata. Next base: position 8,694 of record JBDFRD010166880.1, on the reverse strand, counting down.
TTTTGATGTCTCAGTACTGATATTACTTTAATCTTACCCACAGTTACTCCAATGAAAACTCATCATGGGTGAAGTTGATGAAGATATCTTGAACGACTCTCGCAAAGGTCTCACTGTCTCTTTTGCTGTTGTCATCGCCATCGTCAATCTCATCCTGCTGGCCCGCTTGCGCAAACCTGGGCAGAATCTTTTCAAAAGGCCTTTTCGTTATGTGCTGTTTTGGTTGGCTGTAGGTGACATACTGCTGCTCTTTAACCTGATTCCAAGAGCCATTTTTTACTTTGAACCTTCGAATTATGTTGAGGACCTTAGCTGCAGAACTAAAATTCTGTCCTTGATATATATGAACTTTATGCAGTTTGTTTACTTTACAGGCATTATAGTGCTAGGCGTAGAGTTGTTATCTCGCAGTAACTCAGAGGCTGAGACAAAGTTAATGAAGTCATTTCTTTTTGCTGCTTTCCCATACTGCCTTGCACTGATAGTAGTTCTTCCATTGTACCTTGTCGACATGGACTGGGACCACTGTATACCAGACTTTCCAAAGCGGCTCAAAGCCATCTTGTGGACAATACATATTGTGCCAGTTTCTGCTGCTCTCATGTTCAGCATCCTGGTAGTATCAGTGCGCACCAGAACAGTGTCTACTCTGGACCGTTCCAGACAGTTGGACAATCCCCTAACCCCAGAAACCCCTCTGTCCCCTGCCCCCCAGCCTCAGTACCTAGCCCCCACAGCCCCTTCCCTCTACCCAGAAATCCCCGCACAGGAAGCCTCCTTTGCGCACCCTCCTCCCTACACTCTCCATGATCCGAATTCCGGGCCTGCTGTCCATATGAATGCTCCACAAGGCTACACCTATCCCTATCAAGGTCAGCCCTATCCTTATCAAGGTCAGCCCTATACCCCACAGCCCTCTGAACCCATCCGCAACCAATCGTACATGCAGGCTTCTGCCAGGCAAGATACTTGTGACACAGAAAACAACTGGCAGTTGGAAATGCGGAGAGATAAGGCGAGTCTTCTTTCGGTTGCCGTAGTGACATTCATCTTAGTGATGCCTTCGTTCATTTACAGTGCCATCTACATCTATGAGCCAAAAACAGATACGCTGGAAGGAGTGGCAAAGGTAATCACAGAAGAAGTGCTGGAATGGCTGCCGTACCTTCGTCCTGTCCTTACAGCCATCCTGTGGAGCTGCACCCAGTAGAGCTTTCTTAACCTGAGGTTCAATTATCCAAACTGGATTTGATACATCAATCAAACTATTTTTTAATAAAAATGCCGACAAAAAAAAACCTATTGATAGAAGCTTGGTGATTAATGACTTCTTTTTGGCTTTTTTTTTTCTAAGTTATTGAAATGTGGTAGCCCAAGCAGTTGTGGTCTTAATGACAACAATAATGATTGATTTCACAGTTTTTATCTAAATTCATGTTGTTTTTTGGTCCTTCAACTTCATACTTACAAGAGATTAGATGACAAAGGTTGATATTTTGTTTTTATTGGCCTACGGGGCAATCAGAGACTTGGCATAATGTCTTTATGTTTTCTCAGAGTAACGTCCTGACTGTCTTCTAATTTCATGGTCAATGTTGAACTGCTCACAATGTTATAGACTCCTGTTTGAGTCTTTGGGAACGATTTAAGCATGAATTTTTCGAAATTGAATGCTTGATAATAGCTGTTATTGTTTCACAAGCAAGGTGCTGATGCTGCCTAGTCTCAATACATTTTGAAATTTGAGAATATACTAGAATTACCCATAATCATATGTATTTGTAAAGGGAAAATGTTCCATTGCCTTTCTTATGACAGTCTATGATATCTAAAATGATGTGTTGAGATAATAAGTATGATGTATGCATTTGCCACCAATCAAAGAGATATTGGAGAACATAGTTAATTCTTAAGTGCTTTACTTGGATGTGTGTACAAGATGGCCAAGATCACTGTGATTGCATTGTGTGAAGTTATCTTGATTTTAAAAAAAAATTATGCGCTGGTCGCACATTGTACTATGACTATACATGTGCATGAGTCACAATGACAATCTGTCATTTCCAATTACATTACCACTATTCTCGCTTGTCAGTTTTGCATACTTTTTATAAAAAAAAAAAAAGATGAAAATTACAATGATAGGTTACCTATCTCCAAACACATATACAGAGAGGTGCACACTTATGTACACACACAAGCATTTATTTACAAAAGCCATGCACACATGCACATATTATATATACATTTCATAAGCATCAATAATTCTGTTGTTGTAAGTCATTAAGTATTGTTTTGTTTTGTAGATTGCTATTGTTGACTGTCAGTTTTTTTCTGCGACAACTGGAATTTGAAAAGAATTTGTTTTGTCTCTGTAATTGATCAACATGATAGAGCTGCACTTACATCTGCAAAAGCCTTGCATTTTAGTATTTTCAGTGTCCTTTATTTTTAATTTTTATTTGTTACATCCCATCATTAAAACATCGTTGGTATCTTATGAAGGAACAGTCCAAAATCACAATAATGCATTTAATGATCTGAAGATCTCCAGCCTTGATTTATAATAAACTTGATAAAAATATTTTTGCTAAAATTGTCTGCATTCTTGTTTTATTTGGAGTCAGTTTTTTGGGCCCTTTTCTGCATGTATATGAATGGTGATGCTGACACAACAGACCATTAATTGTCTCAAAGCATTAGAAAAAGATCTTCAAAACCTGCTTTGTATCTCAATGAATGAAAGTGGTTTTTTTTCAATATACATTATTTTTACAATACTTTTTGTGCATTGCATAATTTTATCCTTTTTTAATTATACATTGCTCATATATTATTATATCTATACATATAAAAATATATATATATACATATTTGATTTTATGCTTCATGTATTGTAACAAAATATACTGCTTTACACAGACTTAATTTGAACTCAAGAAGTATTTTCCATAATAAATTTATGTGAACTTTAACTTGTTATTCTGAAAATGTCTGAATAGTAATTTCATATATCTATGCATAAAAGATTTGTACACGGAACTTATTTTATTGAGTCCGGCCTTTTTTTTTTCCAAAGGTAAACCTGGTGCTCATGGCCTTTTGATTGTAATATATTAATATTGAAAAAGACATTGTTTCTTCCATTTTCAGGTAGTATATAAATGTTCAAACAGTCTTGATTTAAAAGTTTTCTTTCTCATCTTTAAAAGATTATTGAAAATGTGAAAATTTGTATTAATTAGTTTTGAAAATTAATGGAGAAAGGAAAGTATTGTCCAATTAATTATGCATAAAACTATGCATGAAAATGTGTGAATATAAACATAATGCTGTTTCGTAATCTGATATTCGTTAACGCTGTTTGCTATAATGTCACTTATCAAAAGTATTGCAGCTTTATTTTGTCACCAACTGCCATGGGTTCACCATTTCTCAGAAAGAAAGAAAAAGATAGAAAAGATGGTTGTAGATATGGTGTGAACTATGATGTCATTTCATCGCTTGTGAATGTTGCAATGTGTTTTGTTTCCCCCAATGATCTATTAAGTATTGAAACTTCTATTTTTGAAGTATTTTATTCAACTACATGAAGATTCGAGTTTCTGCAGTGTCCATGAAGTTGACTTTTAAAACCTTTGTTTTGTCATCACTATGACATTTGCACAATAAAAATGCATTCTATTCAAATTTGTTGATTGTTAATTTGGAGGTGGAAGAGATGATGGAGAGGAAATGTTACATTTAGTAGTAGTAATAGCAGCAAAAGCAGAAAAAGAGGAAGAAGAAAAGTAAAAAGGAGGAGGAGGAGAATGGGCACAAAGAGGGACAATCCTAGTAACTACAAAGACAAGTGCATACCAAAACAAAAGAAATAAATTAATCTGAATACATGAGACAACAATGACAAAATACCCTCCTAAACAAAACAAAACAACAAGAAAAAACAAAAAGAATGTCAGAAGGTATACTGCATCATGTAAAGTGAAAGATTGAAGTTACTGAAGGATCCAAAAGGTATACTGCATCATGTAAAGTGAAAGATTGAAGTTACTGAAGGATCCAATAAGGTATACTGCATCATGTAAAGTGAAAGATTGAAGTTACTGACTTGACTTGACTTATTCCTCTTGGCTCCTTGTGGAGCATAGGGCCGTCAAGTTACGAAAGGATCCAATATTGAAGTATTCATTTTGCATTTTATAAAGACGGCGACCTCTATAATAAGCAACAGATCATATTATGACCACATGAAAACTGTAAGATTCAGGAAATTATTTTATCAAGCCTAATAGGTTTATTTTGACTTGGGTAAAGGACAATGAAAGCATTCTGAATGATATATGTATTGTCAGTCGCTTTATTTATTTTAAATACATTAAAGTGCCAATATAAACGCTTTATTCTTTCTCTAGACAAAAAACAAACAAAATTGATTTAGATTGTAGGGGCCTACATATCATGTGCATGTAATGTGAAAAGTTGAAAAATACTGTTTATTCTGAGTACTTTACAATTCATCGCCAAAGCTTTTATCCTTGTCAGGGTATTAGCCATGGGGAAGAAAGTGTCAGTCTCATCTGTCTTGGATTATCTTTGGCAGTTCATTCCAGGTGTAGGTCCTTGTTCACACAATGCTTCCATGTGTCCTATATTGATTCGGCATTGTTTTAATGATTTTGAAAAAGCATGCCAAAGAAATTAAAAGCATAAGAAAGCCAAGTGTTGTAGTTCATCCAAGTTTCAATAGTATGAAAAGGAAAAACAAAATTATGGTAGTCGATCGCCTAGTAAACAGGATGCAAGATGTTCTTTGATTTTCTCTCAAGCAAAATGCAGCATGATGCTGAAATCCAGTTCGCACAGAAATATGTGCTGAAAGAAAGAGAAATAAAAGAAGGGAGGCAGAAATATTGAATCGGAAGATGTAAAGTGTAATATTCTCAATCGTTATTTAGATATACGTAATTAAGTGTGTAGTTTTCCCTGTGGGCACAATGCATGGCAAGAATTGGATCAAAAGACTTAAAATCTTATTTTGTCTAGCATTTTAAAATAATGATATTTCATATGCATGTACTCTTGAATCTCTGAAAAAATCAATTGATCAAAGTACAGAGGTAGGCTTAGATCTACATCTAGTTATTTCAAGCTCCTTAAAATGTGTACAACGAAGCTCAATACGGTAGACAACCGGGAATTACAGCGAACGAAGCGTTTATTTCGAGTTGTCTTCGCTTTTTAAAACTGCTCAAAACTGTTATACTATCGTATACTGAAGCGATCATACAATACTGCTAGACTGTTGCCACAAAAAACACTATAAATTGAATAAATTATCAACAACATTGCTGTGCTAGAGCGGCCTTCGGCCTCAGAAGTGGGTGTAACAAGAGGACAGGCGAGGACCGGTGCTGAAAACAACGTGAGGCAGTTTGGCATTGCACCGATATGTACAAGTATGTATAAAAGGGGAGGGATAGGCATTTGCGAAATTAAATGCAAAGGAATTATAACACTCGTGTTAGTATAGCCTATTTCGATCTAGAGTCCTACTAATAATAGATATCTTAACCATCTAAGTGACTAAGATCTAGAATCTAGATCTAGGGCATTTTATTAGGGCCTGGGCCTAAGCTTAATTAATGGCCGAATTTCTAGATCTAGAACTAAATAAAGTAATCTCTAGCTGGATCCAGTGAATTAACCCTCTCTTATAACCTCTGTGGGCAAGGCCTACTCTCCCCTACTGTGTAATAAAGACCAGTTGACAACCACTTGGACATGCTCACACCGATTGCCAATCATTTTACTACAACCTTTACACAAATAACCATAGAAAATGTGAATAAATCTAGATCTAGATCTTTCTGAAATTTGAACTTTTGTACTGAATGTGTAATAACAGACAGTCTTAAAGATGGTGGAATTATAAATGTTTTTATAGGCCTATTGAAAAGATAAAAGAACAGAAAAGGTGAACAGGAACTTGCATAGCCTACACCAGTATTGTGTTATTCTTTACTTTATTTTTACTTTTTGATTGTTTCACCTGCCAATGTCTAGCAGCAATTTATAAACCACAGGCCTAAGCGCTGAGCTCTGTCATACTTGAAAAAAGGAAGGGGGGAGAGCCGAGTGTACAACTACATTTACAACCCATCCCCTCAGGCTGCACCATCATTGAGTTGGCACCATTTTGACCTGGCTTTGCTGATCAGCCGTGGCATGGTGGACGAATGGTTAGAGCATTCAACTGCTAATCCAAGGGTCCAGGGTTCGAATCCGAGAGATGACCGTGATCTGTCCCTGGGAAAGAGACTTTTTACACCTTTTTTCCTCTCCCACCCCGGTGCGAATTGGGTACCGGCATATTCTGCTGGGGAAGTAAGCCTATGACAGACTAGCGTCCTGCCTAGAAGATGATGTAAAAATCATCTGTTCCACTTCACGCTACCAAAACCAGGATAAGCTCCGGCTCTATGGGCCTCATAGAACTTGAAGGAACTTTACTTACTTGCTGGTCAGCCAGTCACAGCCTATTTGCAACAAGGGATGTCCGATTGGTCTTTTCCACGATTGATTACGCAAGGCTTCTGAGATCTCAGGGGAATTTTTTTTCCACACAAATTCATGGTAATTTAAGGATGGGCGTAGAATAAACAAGAATGGACGGGGCTGTGTTGAGGCATCCTAGCTTAGCCGGAGGTTACCTATCAGACCAAACTCCACCACGTTAAGTTTAGCATTCATTTTTGGGTGCATTTGTTCAGGTATCATTTATTGCACAGCATGGAAGATTAGATCATGGATGGGTATGGGTGTTAGTAGTGTTACCTTTTTCATTATGTATTAACTCACTGAGGCCTAACACCGAGATACTCTGTCAGCCCAAGGTTGCACTGAGGCCTAAGTATTTTTGCTATCTCTATATAACGTGATGACCATGATTCCAAACAAACTATTTAGGAAGTAAAAGCAATAGCAAGAAGAGCTAAGCGTTAGATAAGACTTGATCATCAGTAAAATTAGGGCAGTGTATGTTGCGAAAATATGAAATGATAATAAATATATTGTGCTCACATACGTAAGAGACATTCTGATAATAAGCAATATTTCATGCAATGGCGTATATGATCACAATATAATATCATTTAAATAGGGGCCTATAAGTAAGTCTTTAAAAGGGTTATGCTTGTCCAGGACTTGTAATATACTTGTAACATATTTGTAAATTAAAGATAGGCCTATAACAATGAAATACATTTTTATCATGATTAGCTGTTTGAAATTGATAGTTCTTCAAATGCTTTTCTCAGCGTTGAGCACAAGCTGACCATGTTTCTTTGACTTTTTTTGCCTGTCTGTGACTTCTCACATTTCCCATCCCTCAATTTACACACACTCTCTCCCTCTCTCTGTCTGTCTATCTATCTACCTCTCTCTTGTGCACTCTCTGTCTATTCTGTCTGTCTCTCTCTCTCTCTCTTTGTCTATCTATCTGTCTATCTATCTATCTTTCTGTCTGTCTGTCTGCCTGTCTGTCTGTCTGTCTGTCTGTCTGTCTGTCTAATCTATCTATCTATCTATCTATCTATCTATCTATCTATCTATCTATCTATCTATCTATCTATCTATCTATCTATCTATCCATCAATCTATCTATCTATCTATCTATCCGTCTATCTATTTATCTGTTTATCTATCTATCTATCTATCTATCCATCTATCAATCTATCTATCCGTCTATCTATTTATCTATGTATCTATCTATTTGTCTGCCTGCATGTCTTTCTGACTGTCTGTTTCTTTCTGTCTGTCTCTCTCCCTCCGTCTCCATACTCAGACAGACACATTGTTATTGAATAGAACTTCATGGCTTCAGGAGGAATATGGCAAACAGGAACTGGTTTGAAGATGGAGAGAAAGACAAGCAGAAAGAGAAACAGAAAGAGAAACAGAAAGAGAAACAGAAAGAGAAACAGAGAGAGAGAGAGACATAAAGAGAAACATAAAGAGAAACAGAAAGAGAAACATAAAGAGAAACAGAAAGAGAAACAGAAAGAGAAACAGAAAGAGAAACAGAAAGAGAAACAGAAAGAGAAACAGAAAGAGAAACAGAAACAGAAACAGAAAGAGAAACATAAAGAGAAACAGAAAGAGAAACAGAAAGAGAAACAGAAAGAGAAACAGAAATAGAAACAGAGAGAGAAACAGAAATAGAAACAGAGAGAGAAACAGAAAGAGAAACAGAAATAGAAACAGAGAGAGAGAGAGACATAAAGAGAAACATAAAGAGAAACAGAAAGAGAAACAGAAAGAGAAACATAAATAGAAACATAAAGAAAAACAGAAATAGAAACATAAAGAAAAACAGAAAGAGAAACAGAAAGAGAAACAGAAACAGAAAGAGAAACAGAAACAGAAACAGAAAGAGAAACAGAAAGAGAAACAGAAAGAGAAACAGAAAGAGACACAGAAATAGAAACAGAAAGGGAAACAGAAAGGGAAACAGAAAGAGAAACAGAAAGAGAAACAGAAAGAGAAACAGAAAGAGAAACAGAAATAGAAACAGAAAGGGAAACAGAAAGGGAAACAGAAAGGGAAACAGAAATAGAAACAGAAAGGGAAACAGAAATAGAAACAGAAAGGGAAACAGAAATAGAAACAGAAATGGAAACAGAAAGGGAAACA
>JBDFRD010166769.1:0-12198 GCA_039654405.1 Bullina lineata | reverse complement strand
AAAAAACATAAGATAGAGAAAGAAGGAGAAAAAAAGAAGTGGGAGGGGTTTTGAGGAGAGAGAAAGACATAGAGAAGAAACAGCTGAAGACCAGGACAGAAAAAGCAAGAGATGGAGCGAGACAGATAGAGAGAAAAAAAGAGAGAGAGAGAGAGAAAGAGAGATACAGAGAGAGAGAGAGAGAGAGATACTGACACAAAGATGGGAAGGGAAAGAGACTGAGATAGAAAGAGAGAGTAAACAATACAATTGCATAATATACATTTTGCAAAACCACATTGTAGGTCCACAACTGTGCTACCAGCCTAAATGCAAAGATGTGCAGATATAAGAAAAATGTGACGCTAGATCAGGGGTCGTAGCACTATGGGCCTATAAATATCTAGGAGATTCTAGAAGGTTTTCTAAAGTTTTCAAAAAATTCTAGATCGTTCTCTAACTAAGTATAAATAAAGAACGTTTGTAAAAATCATTCGATACTTCAATTGATTACTCGCCCAAATGCTTGGCAATAGTCCATGTCTGCAATTTTGACTATGAAAATTAATATATTATATCAGTAGTTGGCAAGTCTGCCAAATATTTAGGAGATTTCAGGAGAGATTGAAAATTTATGGGAGATTCTAAGAGGATTTTTTCTTCAAGGAGATTTTATGAGATTCTAGAGTGCTTCGAACCCTGTGCTAGATAAATCCAAACAACTATCCCGACTCATACACAATTAAATGAACGTATACAAAAACCGATAAAAAAAGGTCTATAAAGGATTTAGTTTCAAGCTATTTCACTACATTTGCACTGACAAAACAACACAAATTTTTGTATGTTTTAAAGCCCAGATCAGAAGATATAAAGATATCCTTTACAAGGCCTACCATAGTTTGCGAATCCACCTTGGCACCAAGTTTAGGTTTAGTAGGCTTCGACTTTTCAAGTCCACAACTGTATTGTCATCAATGCGTCCCAATATAGATGAAAAGGAACGCCCATTGCAAATGCAACATACCATACGTATGCAGCAGTTTACGTATACGCACAAAAATATTTTACAGTTCTACGAATTTGTTCCAGTGTTCAAAATATTGTGAAAGATTTCTGGATAATATCACAGCTCAGGCAAAACAATGAAAACTTTGGAATATTTAGCAGTTTGGCTCACACCAGGGAACCGTTGACTTCATCGAACGAATGATAGCCTGCATAGACTGGGTAGTCCTTGGGAGGGATGAACACGGGAATAGCAGCATCGTCTGTGTCTTCATCATAATCTGGATCGGGGATGAAGGCTGGGTTGTCCCCTCCGTATTTCAAAGGAGGAGGGAGGAGAATTATGTCGTTGTATACGCCTTCATCTGGTTCTTTATTCACACCCCGAGACAGTTTCTGCCGCTGTGGTTTTTGAGGAGGCTGATGCTTTAACTGCGATTTAGGGCTAGCTTTTTTCCCATCCTCCTCCCCAGATAAATCTTCCAGCCCTTCTGGCTTGTTCAGGTCATTAAAACCGTCTGGAGGTTTGAAAGTCGACAAGAGAAGAGGAGGGCGGGTAGCTACAATTTCAGGTTCTGGTGCGGTCAGGTCTGACACGGGCTTCCAATGGTTCAAACCCATGACGTCCTGGTCTTGAGGTGTCCAGGAGGTGCTGAGAAGATTGTTATTCCTTCTAGACTGACCGAGATCAGCACTCAAAGACCTCTTAGCCATACCGTTCACTTTCGGAGAAGCGCTGCTATCTAACGCAGTAGTACTGGCACGTACATCAACCGGATCACTGTTGAAATTCACGTCAATGGCTCTTTCGTGTCTTACTGGCTCTACAACCACATTTTCTTTCACTCCGTTTCTTCTTTTCCTCATGTCTTGGTCTTCGGAGCTATAGTTCTCTTCGGAGTCGAGAAAAAACTTGGGCCTGTGAGATGGAGTGTTGGACCTGTCAGTCTCAAATACGCTCTCTGACCCGATATCGCTGGTTGGGCTGGGGGTTTGTTTGGAGTGAAGCTCTCTCTTCTGCTCCTCCCCAGACACCCAGTTGTAGTGCTGCTGGTGTATGTTGTTACTGTAGAGTGGCGAGTTCGGATCCCCAAGGCCCAGACGGGTCATGTCATAAAGACCGTCATTGATGGACCGCCCTTGTTTCTTTCTCTTCTTTAGGCAGAAGTACCACAGAAGGACAGCCACCAACAGAATAAAGACAAGAACTACAAGGACAATCAGGACAATGAGTCCGCTGCTTAAATCGTCATCGTCATCATCATCATCATCAGGGTTTAGTGTTGTGGGTGGAGCAGAGGTAGTGCTAAGGCAGGGAAGGACAGGGCACCCTGAAGCGAAAAAAAAAAAAAAAGTAAAAATCTCTTTTAATCTATGAAACTTTTACTTTATGTTTAAAAAAAAATTAATCATGAAAAATAAGCATGTGTTTCTTTTCTGTCTAAAAATTAAAAGGGAACTGCTCCGAAACTCAAAAACACTTTCTTATTAAAATGTAACTGAAAATCAAATACAAAATTTCCCTGACTTTTTTTTCCTTGCTTTTCAGAGGAAAAAAATATTTTACATTTTGATTAAAAATTACTCAATGACTATGTTATATGGTGCCCTGTCCGTAAAATGAAGATGAGGGGAGGGAGAGAAAGACTGCAAATGCCTACTTACAAAAAATGTGAAACATCATCATCAAAAATATGTGCACTATTACCACTTTTGATTTGAGTTCAGTGTGAATGTATAGCACTTATGCCCTCGAAGGACCAACATGTTCTGTGTTATGACAGCTTTACCAACAAATTTTGAAACCCTTTTTCACAAAAAAAAAAAAAAAAAAAAAAAAAAATCAAACCTACCAAAATGTTCTTTCAATCTGTTTTATTCCCTTGAAGGACCAACCTGTTTTGTTTTATGACAGCTTTACCAACAAATTTTGAAACCCTTTTTCACAAAAAAAAAAAAAAAAAAAAAAAAAAATCTACCAAAATGTTCTTTCAATAATTTCAGCCTATTAATGCATTTTTATAAATTCTTTATCTTATTCATAATTTTTTTGTTAAATATGAAATCATGGGTTATAAAAAAATTGTTCACACTTTCTTACAGTGCAAACTGCAAACTGTTTTCTTCTTCACCTCAGTGACACATATCCATTTTCATAACAATATCATATAATGAATAAAAATGTGTTTAGAAGAGGTGTACAAATATTAATTACATGTAAGGCTGCTACTTTTCTAATAAAGTAGCAAACACAACCAAATGAAGCTATACACAAAAACAAACCGACGTGTCGACAACATCTGTCTTCGAAGGGAACAAAAGGAACAAAAAACAGTCACATAAAAGGAAAGAGAAAAAGGAAAAGAAGAAGAAGAAAAAAACTTAGCTTCATGCCCAGACTTGGAAGGGGAGAAGTGGAAGAGTCTCTTCTCCCCTTCCAAGTCTGGGCATGAAGCTAAGTTTTTTCTTCTTATTCTTTTCCTTCGTCCCTTCTCTTTTTATGTGACTGTTTTTTGTTCCGTTTGATGACAAAAATTGTCGACACTTCCGTTTGTCTTTGTGTATTTCTACGAGATAGCTTCATTTCATTGTGTTTGCTACTTTTCATTTTTCAGCTTCTCTGCAGCTTTCATTCACTGTTTTTGCATATATTGTACTTTTCTAGTAGTAAATTTATCTGCTGACTGTTTGAATAAAAAATTGTTTTATACATTTTGCTGATCCTTGCAAAAACAGGTGGGCTTGTTATAAAGAATATTATTTTTCTTCATCAATCACATGATGGAAGTTTCACAAATAGGTCGTTTTACACTCTAGTTTGCTACCCTGAATTTCCATTTCATTTTCAATTTGGATAATGTGATGATCAGATTAGAAGCTGCCTGCTATTTTGACGTTCTAGGCCTTAAAAAAGAAGGTAGGTACAAAACTTAGTAATATCAATAGGCGATATCAGACGTGACAGAAACAGGACTGGAAACCTGATCAAGAAAGCAATGTATAGCCTAGAGGCAAACCCACTTTGCTTTTTGAATATATTTGGTAATAAAGGTCTTTTACAAGAGCAAATACAGAGACTTCTACAACAATGGATTTTCACCTTTACCACTTTGCTATTTGTGAATCCTGCACTAAACTGAACTAGAATTGCAAGGGTACACCACCTGATTAAAACAGCTATACGGAACCAAAAAAAAAGATGAAGAAAGTAAAAGCCCAGATACTAATTACCTACTGTGAAAAACAAGAGAGTAAGTTTTTAAAAAAGTGAAATGGTAAATAAAACCAATCAAAGTACTCAACATAAAGAAGAAAAATGAAAAGAAAACCAAATTTAGAAACCTTTAGTTAGAAGAAAAAAAGACAAAGACAACAAAAACTCACGTTCACAGCCGTCTGCAGTGAAATTGAAATACCCTGGAGTACAGATGTCACATCTGCGGCCAGATACACCGGCTTTACACGTGCACTGCCCACCTAGTGACCGGCACGGAGGTATGCTTAAACTGCCATCAGTATCACAGTCACAGTCTGTATGATGCACATAAAATAATACGAGGTCTTGAAATATAGAATTAGATACTAATAAAACATCCTGTAATGACATTATTTCAAATGCTTAAAAACGGCTACATGAGTCTGAAGACTTAAAGCAGTTGCTAAAATACTTCAATCAATCAAATTTACTCCAGGTTCAATTAGTATAGACGTTTGTTCAAAGTACCATCAGTCAATATACATCCCATGTTCCATCAACTAACAAATTTTCTCAAAGTTCCACCGGTCCATAAATTCAGTCCTAAATTACCCCAAGTTCCATCAGTCAACAAAATTACCTGAAATTCTATCAGTCAATAAATTTATCCTAAGTTCCATCAGTCAACAAAATTACCTGAAGTTCTATCAGTCAACAAAATTATCTTAAGTTCCATCAGTCAACAAAATTAACTCAGGTTCTATCAGTCAACAAAATTACCACAAGTTCTATCAGTCAATAAAATTACTCCAAGTTCTATCAGTCAACAAAATTACCACAAGTTCTATCAGTCAACATTTAATTATCTCAAGTTCTATCACTCAACAAAATTACCACAAGTTCCATCAGTCAACAAAATTACTCCAAGTTCTATCACTCAACAAAATTACCACAAGTTCTATCAGTCAACAAAATTACTCTAAGTTCTATCAGTCAACAAAATTACTCCAAGTTCTATCAGTCAACAAAATTACTCCAAGTTCCATCAGTCAACAAAATTACCCCAAGTTCCATCAGTCAACAAAATTACGCCTAGTTCCATCAGTCAACAAAATTACCACAAGTTCCATCAATCAACAATATTACTCCAAGTTCTATCAGTCAACAAAATTACCACAAGTTCCATCAGTCAACAAAATTACCACAAGTTCCATCAGTCAACAAAATTACTCCAAGTTCTATCAGTCAACAAAATTACCCCAAGTTCTATCAGTCAACAAAATTACCCCAAGTTCTATCAGTCAACAAAATTACCACAATTTCCATCAGTCAACAAAATTACTCCAAGTTCTATCAGTCAATAAATTTACCAGAAGCTGCTTCGGTCAGCTCAGCAGCCACAGTGAAGAGCAGATCTTTACACGGCGGCAAATTCATGGCACTCTGGCGCGCTTTCAGGGATGACACTTGCCTTAGACAGTTCTGGTAAGTGGCCATAGTATCGTCCTTATTTGCTGTACATAAAATACAAAACATGTTAATAACTTTTCACGAATCAGAATTTGGTCATAAAGGATATTTAATTAACCCTTTCACTGCCAAATTCACCGATTGACGAAAAGCAATATTTGTTAACTGCCAACATTAATGGTGTTACTTCGTTGGGTCCTAATATTATTTAACACAATACCCATTTCTTTTCCACACTAAAATAAACATAACAAAACTTTGAAACAGTTTTTTTTTATCAAGTTGTTCTCGCTCTGTTTCATTACAAAAACGATTTTTTTACTAGGATTCAGGGACAGAAAGCTGGTAGTCAAGGGGGTAAAGGGTTTGCACACTTTTCAGGAGAGATGAGAAATCCAAAATATTATTTATTAACATCTTGTGAAAAATATTATTTGATGTACTTTGAAATATCACTGAAACAATTTTGGTGGGGAGGAACTTCATGCTTTAGAATGACTTGGTGAGGATGTAACATAGCTTCACAACTGAATGGATAAGTGACTTGGTTCTTTATCCTCTGCAACTAGATCTAGCTGTAGGTGGATGCATGAATGGTAAAAGCAATGAAGATATATCTGAAGTATGATGCTGCAGACATGCCAACCCCTCTTGAGGCTTGGAGTAATCATGAGCTGAACTCGCAGTAATATGAGGACCCAAAAGAGTAATTTTACAGCGTACAAGGATAACACCAGAGAATAAAGAATGTGGCTGTAAACCGTAATTTCTGACATCTCCCCCTAATTTATTACGGCAAACCCGTAGAATTGGCATGTCTGATGCTGTTGTCTTCCTTCATCAAACATATAAAGGCAAACTTCATAATATTTTTGGGATTACATAGCAAGATATTAGTCTTTACCTCTTTGTCTCTCTCTCCTTTTCTCTTTTTCTAGTTGTAAATCTATTTCACTATTTCTACATCTCAACTGCGATTCAATCCTTAGAACCATTCAGCAGAATGCATGGAGCGAAACATATTTTTTCCATTGTTTCTTACAAGAATGGCAAATTACTTATTCTTAAGCATCTGCATACCTCTCATGATAATAACAATAAAAATAGTATTGTAAAATGTGGCAGGGAAATATCCATGAATATGAGTTGGGACTACAATAAATTAAGTGTCATAAAACGTTCGTGCTTCACTGAGCCTTTGCACAAGTGGAAAGGTTTAAAGCAAACATAATTTACACTTGAATGGCATCTAAAAGGCTGCGGCGCAAAAGTTGGTAACACATGTTTGCATACCAGATGTAGCTAAGGCTTGGAACTCTATTGATCCATCAGAACTGACGAGTGCAGGTAGAAGCTGAAAAGAGTCTATCTGAACAGCTGGTTCTGAAGGGTGAAAGGGAAAAAGATTAACAAAGTTAAGGGATAAGGGTAGAAAGTCTGTTGCATGAAGAATTTTATTGTTTTTTAGGAATATATCGATAATTCAGCAGGGCTTCAGTTAGTTTGTGAAACTATAGTGTAAAAGCATCTTGAAAAGTTAAAGGCTTAAGGCACTGAGAGAGGGGATTGTAATACATTGTTTATTAGAAAAGCGTCCTGTCTAAGAGATGAAATAAAAAAATAATCTGTTCTGCTTCACGTTACCAAAACCAGGATAAGCTCTGGCTCTATATAGGCCTTGAATGAACTTTACTTTTGACTTTACTTTGAAAGATAATTGTATCTGAGAAGAATAAAGAACCATGGAGAAGACACTGTAACTGAGCTTGAAATATCAGAGATAGAAAAGTGAAGTTTATCAACAAGAAAATAAAATGTTTTCCTATGCATGTTTCTTTCTTTTTTCTTCTAGCTGGGAAAGTTACCAGTACTCTGATCGGGTTTAAAACATTTTTGGGAAAAAAATAAATTAATAAAAAGCTTACATAGATTGGTACTTGTTTTTGAAGGAATGACAAAAAGCTAAATAAAATACAGCCATCTTGATACTTCTTGGAAGTTTGTCTTTGAGTATTTCTACGGGATAGCTTAATTTGGTTGTGTTTGCTACTTTACATTTTTCAGCTTCCGTGCAGTTTCATTTACTTTTTGCACTTATTAAACTTAACACAGGAAGCTTAACATTTTGAACATAAAGAGAACAAAAAGAAACATTTAACATGAACCTGTCTTAAGCATCTTGTGATTATGACATCATGGTTCTCAATTCCAAAGGACTAAACTATTACTCAGTACAAGTAAAGTTCCGTCAGCCAATAAGGCCTACAGAGCCAGAGCTTATCCCGGTTTCGGAAGCGGAAGAGATGATTTTGACTATATCTCCTAAACAGGACGTTTGTCTGCAGCAAGTTTATTTCCCCAGCAGAAAATGCCGGTACTGAATTCACACCTGGATGGGGAGAGGAAAAATGGAGTAAAGTGTCTTTCCCAGGATTTGAACCCTTGACCCTTAGATTAGTAGTCCAACATTCCAATCATTCGTCCACCGCGTTGTTACTTACCAACATGGTTATCTCTCTTTCTTCTGCTCACAGCATTAGAATCAGACGGCGGGATTGGTCGGCTCAGCTCCAGTGAAGCTGTGTACTGACATCGTGCATCCAGCTCTAGTTGTGTAGAGTCAAGCATCACAGCTGTAGACGAACCTGTTACAACAAAGATTGAGAAAACATGTCTCGTAATTATGAAAGAAGTAGCACCACCACCCTCAGTGTAAGTAGTTGTAGTAGTAGTAACAGTAGCAGCAGCAGCAGTAGTAGCAGCAGCAGCAGCAGCGGCGGCGGTGGCGGCGGCGGCGGCGGCAGCGGCAGCAGCAGCAGCAGCAGCAGCAGCAGCAGCAGCAGCAGCAGCAGTAGTAGTTGGTTATATTCTCCAATCTTACATTCTTCACTTCTCACAATTAGCTTAAAATGTCGTGGCGTTTAAATAATTCAAGGTAGAAATTCTCATATGCCTTTTTCCTTTGTCATGTAATGGAGATGATAAATAATTGCATTTTAATCATTTCATGATCAACATTTTCACCCACGAAGCTTCAATAAAATAAAATTTCCTTTGATGTTCAAGATACCCCATGATATGTTCAACACAAAACTTACAAACAGAGAGCTTTCAGAACATATTATTATACTACTACTTTTAAACACAAAAGATGCCCACATAATGAAAGTAAGCATTGGTAACAATTTGCTACATTGTGAAAATAATTTATGAAATTCCTTCTCCTATTACTTATTTGAATGTCTAATCCCCCTCCCCCCCTCCTCTTCCTTTTTTAACTACTTTGATAGAGAAGGTTAGATGGACTGACAAATGAGTGTTATCTATAAACGAATAGATTACATTTCAAGCATGTCTGATGTTGTTGTCTTCCTTCATCAAACATATAAAGGCAAACTTCATAATATTTTTGGGATTACATAGCAAGATATTAGTCTTTACCTCTTTGTCTTTCTCTCTCTCTCCTTCTCTCTTTTTCTAGTTGTAAATCTATTTCACTATTTCTACATCTCAACTGCAATTCAGTCCTTAGAACCATTCAGCAGAATGCATGGAGCGAAACATTTTTTTTCATTGTTTCTTACAAGAACAGCAAATTGCTTATTCTTAAGCATTTGCATACCTCCTTTGATAAAACGTTAAAGTCTCATTATAATAATAATAATAAAAATAGTATTTTAAAAAGTGGCAGGGAAATATCCATGACAAAGCAGGAACCTGAGACAAGACGAAACAAACCTGTGGAGAGTGTAAAAACGGCAGAGCCACCAGGCCCCTGAGGAAGTGGGCAGCCTGGGTTAACGGGCTGTCCAAGCAGGGTCGACAAGGAAGACAGATCGACCTCTGTGTCTCCAGCAATGAACAGGCTTAGAGTTGCAGTCACTTCTGACCCAGGATTTGTGTAGCGAATGGCAGGGTAATAAGGCCTTTTCGATGGAAAGAATGTAAGAGAAAGGATGTGTTTTTCAGTATTAGAATCAGTTTTGAGTTTGGTTTTTACCTATCGACTCACTGAAGAAGAATGACAAATGTCTGGCTGAGCTGACTGACTTAAAAGTAGGCCTATGGCTAGAATTGTCAGAGCTGGGAATGTTCTGGTTTTTTTCTTGTAGTGTTTGAAGTCAAACTTTCTAAGCCTGTATCATTAGAACTATCCAAAACATTAGATTCCAGATCATACATGTTACAACTAATAGTATTTGAATCATTTCATCAATTAAAAATGATCAAATGTAAAGACATTTTATGCTCTTTAAGTTCTTAAACTTTAAGCATCACGCATCATACAAACCCAAACATTTCTGAGGGTGACAACCATTTGGATTATAATATTATTTTGCACTTACCACACCAAGGCTTTCTGCAGCATGCCACCTGGGATGGCTTGAAAGGAAACAGAAGCAGTAGCGCCTGCACTCACATCACACTCAGCGAAGCCAGAGTTATCAAACGGAGCACTTTGAACCCAGAGATCAGACTTGACTTGGCATGGGCCTCCACCTCCACCCAGTGGCTCAAAGCCAAGTTGATCCACAGCAGGAACGAAGCTCCCTGAAGTACAAAAAAAAAATAGCTATTCAATTGAGTTTACTGAGTTCAGGTTCATTATAATCTAGATTCTAAAGTGCTTTAAGAAAATGAGATCAATTTAATATTGATGTTCTCAGCGTTGAAATCTCTAGGATCTAAATTCTAGATGTAGAAAATGTAGGTTCTATTAATATAGCTCTAGTAATAATAAAACAAAAATAACAAATAAAAAAAAATAATAATAAAATGACAATGTCTGGATTAGCTGACTGAGAAACATAACTATAAATGTAGCGGCTTCTGACACTCGGATTCCACAGGAAGTGACACCAAAGCAAAAAAAAAAATTCGCTGACATCTATTGTCTCTGTTAATCCATGCTTTTTTTTTTTTAATGAATGTTTATGCTCTAAGTAAGCAGTACTGTCGTATTTTCTCCTTATTCTGATATTTAGGGCTGTTGTTTGGAGTTTATTTCTCATCGAAACTAGAAATTCAGATGGACGCAATTTACTTCTGCATGATAAAACATGACCCGCTGTAAAGAATCTGTACAATGTTTTGAGCTGGAGACTTATTCTTGTGAAAATATGAAATAAACTTATGTCCCTCCCAATTTGAAGGTGTTTAGTGTGATGGTTATTTCTTTGTGAATTTTAAAACTTTGTCTTGTTTTCGTTTTCGATGCGGGTCGTTTCAAGTCTAGATTTTTTTTTATATATCTAGACTAGATTTAGAGATCTAGAAATCTACATGAAATTTTTTCAAGTTATAAACAGTTTCGTCAGAAACTTGAATTGTCACAAAAGGAAAACCAACACGCACGCACAGGTTCACTCGCAACAGGGTGTTGCGGATAACAAAATTTTCTACTCGCGACAGGGTGTTGCGGATAACGACAGCCTTTCTTTACAATCAAGGACATTAAGTTCGATGCCTAGAACTTCTCCTAGAAGCCGCTCCTGCTTACAAAACAGGTTTTAAAAAATTCCTTAGATGATAAGCTTTCAGAATATATATAGATATAGATCTAGGTCTAGATATAGAATCTAGATATAGATCTAGACAATTTTACCAGAAGCAGCGCGATCGCACTTGTCTCCATCCATGCCAGGTTTGCACGGGCATTTGCCAGATACTTTGTCACAAGTTTGTGATAGTGATCCTCCTTTATTACAATTGCAAGGAGAACATCCCTGAAAAAAAAAGAAGATGAAAAATATTTAGATTCTAGATCTAGATTCTAGTTGTATATTTCCTTTTGTTGTTACATGTATTACGGTTGTTTTTGATCAGTTGACTCAGGGTCGTAGCAATTAATTATTCAATCAGATATTTAGATCTTTCAAGCTTTCCAGTCAAATTCCGGGTTGTAATTTTGCACACAGCTATCATGCCAGTGGCACGGTCATACTGTTGTGAACCATTGAATTATTGAGGGAAAATTAGTCATGACAATGAATTCTAATTCAGACAGGCTTACAATAATTCTAAATCCAAAAGTGGATCATTGTTGACAGGGCTTCACGCAACACCTGTTATTTATAGAATAATAAATAGCTAATAGGCCTACTTAATAATATAGGCGAGACAGAAAAGAGCTGATGCATAAAAACGTGTTTCTGTTTATTGTACATATACTAACAATAACGATTAGGTTATGAATGCTGCTTTGTAATTATTCTGCAATCGACTGCATTTGCAGTTTCATAAATCTAGGCCCTATATTTTTTCCGTTTTTTAAAACATCTTTTTTTTTTTGTCCAGCCGTGTTTTATTTCCAAAAATTTGTTCTCAAGAAAAAACAACAACAAACAAACATACGTGATATTATAAGCCGTGTTTCTTTATAAGAATTAATATAAATTTATCTCTCATCCTCTCACCTCCTCCTCTCCTCTCCCCTCCCTTCCGTCCTCTCCTCTCTCACCCTCCTCTCCTCTCTCCTCCTCTCCTCTCCCCTCCTTCCCCTCCTCTCTCCTACTCTCACCTCACCTCTATCTCTCCTCTCACCA
>JBDFRD010166659.1:0-12201 GCA_039654405.1 Bullina lineata | reverse complement strand
AGGAGGCGGAGGAGGAGGAGGAGGAGGAGGAGGAGAGAAGAAGAAAGTGAGGAAGGAATCGAGGAGCAGGAGATAAACAGTTATATGATGATCATTATGAAGATGATGATGATGAAGAGGAGGAGGAGGAGGTGGAAGAGTATAAGGTTGTGGAGGAAGAGGAGGAGGAGGAGGAGGAGGTGGAATAGTATGAGGTTGTGGAGGAGAAAGAGGAGGAGGAGGAGGAGGAGGAGGAGGAGGAGGAAGAGGAGGAGGAGGAGGAGACTTCCATATACAAATCTGCTTCTTGTGAGGGATCTGCTCCC
Source organism: Bullina lineata (assembly GCA_039654405.1). Taxonomy (NCBI): domain Eukaryota; kingdom Metazoa; phylum Mollusca; class Gastropoda; family Bullinidae; genus Bullina; species Bullina lineata. The sequence goes on along the minus strand of JBDFRD010166659.1, from coordinate 11,896 downwards.
GGCTAAGATACTATTTCCTCAACGAAGGCCCTTCACTGTTCCGCTTAGCACTAAATTAGATCCTGTATGTAGGCCTACTTTGATTATTTGCAGATCCGGATCAAAACGTGCAATGACGCATAATGATAATAAATGCGCCTTCAATAAAAGTGTTAGTTCAAAGTCCAAAGTGCAATTGGGGAAAAAAATAGAGCGGGGAGGAAAAGGGGGGGGGGGGGGTGGAGAAAAATTAACGAATATTCATTATAAGGAGCCGAAGTGAAGACCTTGAACAGTGTTGTGTTGTGTTTTGGGTAAGGTTATAGGCCTATATTGCTCACTTGTAATTTTTATCCTGGCTATCTTCCGGTACATGTACTCATTGTTCAAAGCAAGTGTGAACTATAGGACAATTGAAAAAAAACGTGTTGTGCAGAGAAAAAAAATTAAGGCAATGCCGAAGGCGTTAGAAAGGGCTTCTTTTGAAATAATTTGAGAATAGCGTGGAGCAGATGTTGGCTTACGCACATGAGTCATTAATCTGTACTTGCACGTTGCTGTTTTTTTCTCAAAACAATGGCCTGATCACGTTTCAAGAGCTTGATATTTTTCTTTTAATTTTCAACAAGATTAAATGTGGCTTTCTTCGAAAAAAAAAGAGCGTTTTCTTGGTAAGAACGGCGTGGAGCTCTCCCACACACCCGTGCATCCATTGCAATTGTTGTCAAGTTGATCGGTCATTTTCTTGTGAGTTGTACACTTTCACATTTGCTACACATCTAGAAACTAGATCTAGATCTAGAGCTGACTATATCTATATAATATTATGTTTTATTATAGTTAAGTTCTTGTTTTGAATCTGCAGAAAAGAAAACGTGCATTGCCGCATACTTGATCGAAAACCGTTTCTCTTTGATCGTTGTGGGCTGGCAAGATGGTTCCAGTTCACTGAGTCTGAGTGAGTTTGACTTGTTTCTTTTAGAAACACTGAGAAAAATAAAAGGACCAACAACAAAAATAAAGAAAATAGTTTTAAAGATCCAACAAAAGGCTCTAGGTCTAGATATCTTTCTAGACCTAGGCTGAGACACATTCATAAACGTTCAGTTCCAGAGTTTAGCAGCAGGTAGACTACTATAAAAAAAAATAGATTCTATGTTGTTGTCTAGCCTATGTAATTTACCTGAAAAAAAAACAAGGTTCAAATCCAAATGAAATGTAAGAGAAGAAAACATTTTACAATACTCGAAGATAGAAGATCTTTCTAGATCTTTAGTCTGTGTCACTTCCATTTGGACCTGCGGAAAATCAGTCCGTTAATAACCATGACAGCGGAAAGGAATAGATTCTAGATAGACTCTCTCTAATCTAGGCAATCCTGTAGATGTGCGGTCCCGAGCTTTTGTTTATACGGCAGCCATGTCATGTTGGACTGGCGAGATTATTCGATACTCGATACTTCCTCTGGGCCTTCAACAGCATAGTTGACCACATTCAGCAGTGGTATCCCGCCCCGTAAGGTGAGAAAATCGATGGGGACCTATTTAAACAACAACAACAACAACATTGTGTATTTAATTAATAATGTAATTCCGCAACATTATCTTAGAAATTATTGGAAATATGTAAAAAAATCTGGCAAGTGTTGTCACCCAGAAGTATCGAATAGTCTCGCCAGTCCAACATGGCTGCCGTATAAACAAAAGCTCGGGACCGCACATCTACAGGATTACCGTCTCTAATAGTCAGGAGTAGATGCTTATTGGTTCTCCATCGGCGATATCAGACCTGCAAGTATCCGGGACTGGAAAACCGACGTTAAATAACCCAAAGAAATTAGTGATTGGTTCTTTGGATGCAAAACAACTGAGCGGCGACAGGACCACTGACCTGTTTTACTGTCGGTAAAACTCAAAGACTCAGTTTCGCTGGCCGCGATGCTCTGGTTTCACATCAAACGGTCTCGACACTCGTGATTAGTCAAACTTAAGTCACGTGCTATGGTACCAAGGGCAATTGCATGATTTTTTGGTTCCGACGGTCTAGCAGCAAGGGGCACAAAGGGACTGCGGTGTTCCTCCCACAATTTTCTTCCATGGTCGGTAAAATGAAACACTTTTCATCATTCGGCACGTTTTAACGGAGCCTTGGGCTAGAAAATTCCATCTTGCACGGGTGATTTGCTCAGTTGGGAGAGCATTTTGCTTTCCGTTTCCGCGTTAGACAGGTTTCTGTTTTATACAGGTCAAAATAGGAATTAATCACAAGGAGAAAAATAAGATTTTGTCTTGGCAGGTTTCCGTCTAGGCAGGTTTGGCTGTATTTTATATTAGAATCTATGGCGGCATTGTTGTCCACCAACATTTTCGATGGACACGATATATTTTGTTGCTGTCCACCAAAATTTTCGGTGGATGCGTTATACTAACCGTAATGGCGGTGTTGTTGTCCACCGACATTTTCAGTGGAAGCGTTACGTTGTGTTCTTGTCCACTGAAATATTACTAGGTCTAACCCTAACCCAAACCCTAACCCACACGGGAAAGGCCAAAATTCAGTTCTGTCCACTTGCGCATGCTATCAGTATCTCTAGACCAGATCTAGATCTAGTACTCATAAGTGTCGAAACTGTTCTGTGTTAGTGATCAAGATAAATAAGATCTAGGTATAGATTTTACATCAGATCAGCCAAATAACAAGAGACATTTTAGATTGAAATTTCTAAAAATGCAGAATTAAATGAATAACGCCTTATAAACGAATTGGAAGTAGTGGAGGGAGTGAGTAGTAAAGTGAGTAAACGCAAAGGCAGGCAGATCAGGAGGAGGGGCAGAAATGGTTGAATCAAAGAAAGAGGAGGCAACAGCTCAATCAATGATAATTTCAGACACTATTTAAGACAATTCTTTCTGCTTTTAATATATTCAAATATTGGGAAATGTTGCAGTGCCGGACCTGTACCTCCAAACTGAATAAATCCAAACCCTAACCCTAACTGTAACCCTATAACCCTAGGCCTTACCCTAATCCACACGTGAAAGATCAAAATTCAGTTCCGTCCACTTGTGCATGCATGAGTTCAGTGGACGGTGAATGTTTTGTTGTTGTCCACCTTTCTCCCCTCGGCTTCTTTTTCTGGGGTATGCTGAAACAGAAAGTGTGCTCGATGAAGATTATATATTTAAACAGCCTGAGAGAACACATTACTAGTCAGTGTGCTGAAATCGACGGCAATGCAGATCTATCCCATCAAGTTCACTTGAATTTTGCAAAGCGCATCAAATTATGCATTGGATATGATAGAAATCATGTTGAAAATATTTTATCAAATTAGAATTAAATAAAATTGTTTTGTTTTAAAAAGTATGTGTTTTTAACCATGTACCCAGACTTTGTGGACACCCTGTAGGCTTTGAGGAATATTATTAGATGTTGAAAGTTAGACTCTGTTACCAAATTGAGCTACAAAGTACATAAAATGGGACTTGTGATGTCAATATCTCAGTGGTTCCAGAGGCAGTTTCAGTTTTGTATTAGTCCTGAAGGTTGTATCAATGTTATGTCACATTGGTCCTAAGAATTAATTTAGACACAGTAATACAGGTCTGTGGTCCCGTCACCGCTTGCTTGTTTTGTGTCCGAAGAACCAGTCAGTGACTAATTTAGGTTCACGTCGGTTTTCCGGTCTTGGACTTGGATGCTTTCAGGTCTGATACTCAGACGGATAACCAATCAACATTTACACCAGGCTATTTAAGACCTGCAGCCCCCGCACACCCCCTCCCCCAATACAAGTCCCCAAGCAATGATGACCCTGCCTAAGAAGAAACCTGCGCAAGACGACAATTTGTTTCCGTTTCTGTCTTGGGCAGGTCCGACTGTATATGATTTAACATTTACTTTTCACTGTTTGTATGTTTAATTATAAAATGTATGATAAAAGTTTCTGTGTTTTTTTTATAGATGATATAATACGGAGACGTTTGTTGATTGATGGAGAAGGCGGCAATGATGATAAAAGATTAAACAATCTCCTGAAAACATTTATACGCTGGACAAATTCAAAGGAAAAGGATGAAAGGTAGGGATATGTTTAGTAGATCCTTTTTTTTTTAAAGATTTTAAAATCTATTATATAAAGTTTGTTGTGCTCTCTCTATATTGTGATGTACTGTAAATTATCTTTGAAGTCAAAACAAGAAGTGAATTGATTTTAATATCCTCAGAATTTTCAGGTGCTCAAATGTTTTTATGATGTCAAGATCTTTAAATTTTTATAGTACTCTGGATTTCTCAGGGTAGTCAGACTTGGAGAGTTTTTGCAAGGAGATTGGGAATGTATTACTATTATACAATTTTTAATTTCGTGAGATTCAAATGAATTATTGAACAGATAATAGATGCATACAGACAATTTTTTTTCTTCACTTGTTCTAAGATATACTTTTGTATTCAATACTTTCATCAATATAATAATATTGATCTGAACCCTTACTGATTCACTGTGGCAGGCTCAAATTCTCAGTGCAATATCTCTAACATCAGTCATTGTTGTGTAAATAAGCAATGAAACCCTTTTTAACCATCCCTTTAATTAAGCTATGGGGATGCAGAAAATATTCTCGAACTTTGAAATCAAACATACCAGACCAACATCCCGTGTTGCACTTGGAAGTAAATTATGTCTTCTGTTGAAACTAGAATTTATGAGCTCTTTGGGTCTGTATGCCTTGAAAGAAAATTTACTTTGACTTACTTAACTAACTCTAAATCTTTCACCAAAGGCTCAATATAGAATTGCCTTGTTTGTCAATCAATATTTCAAACAGCTCTGTGTTGTTACTTTGGGACTGCTTACTTACTTTTACTTACTTAGTCCTCTTGTGGAGCATAGGGCTATAACAACACCTCTCCACCGCATGCCATTTTGGGCTAACCCTTTCAGTTGGGCCCATGTCATTCTGGTAGCCCTGGCCTCTCTTTTAACGGGCTGGCTTTGCGAAGGCTTTCACCAGTCCATGTCACAGGCCCTTCCTCAGGGACTCTTCTCGACCCGGCTGAAGTTGGTTTGTGTTGTTGCGATTTCTGTAGGTATTGGATTTTTTTATGGAGGAGAGTTGTTGGCCCACCGCCCAACACTCCTCCTTTATCCAGGCTTGTGACCGGCTGGTTGTGCCCGTAAGGGAAGCTTCCAGGCGGAGTTCTTACTTTGGGACAGCCATCATGAATTGTGTGACTGACTTTCTGTTTTGGTTGTTGTTGCAGTAGTCAAGCCATGTACCAGCGTATGCAGGCAATGTTGGCCCAGTGTGAGTACACTCTGGAGAAGTCCATGCATACCTATGAGATGAACAACACAGAGCAGGAGAACTACGAGGCATTAAGGATAGATATAGGTCAGTTGCGTCCCACTTTTCACCATCTCCCACACTCTTCCTTCCCCTTACCAATTTTACTTCAAGTGCCTACAGCTTGGAGAGATGACAACATGGGGTCATCAGAAAATTGATATGATAATAATAATACAATAATATGATACTTCTGTATATCAATTATTTTACAAATAACATTGCAAATAAAGAATTGATATTTGACCCGTATGTCTGAAAATTTTGTGAAAAAAAAAATGTAAATGAGAGTGTAATGTTATATGAAGAAAAGAAAACGCTGAAGATGTCGGAATGTATGAAACATAATGTGACCATGGTTAAAAGGACTCAAGTCTCAAAGTGTTTCATCACATTGTACTGATGTGATTGATACGTCAAAATCATGAAACAAAAGCATCTTTCGTTCCTCAAACATCAAATCAGAGACAAAATAAAGAGAAAAAAAAATTGTTGCGCAATTTTGTATCCAGCTCTTAAAACACTGTAATTTTTATCCTAGTGACTGTTAATGATTTAATTCTTATGTGGTTTGTTTCTTCTTTCACAGAAAAACAAATCGAAGAAGCGGTGGGAAAAATTGCAGAGCTAAAGGAAGAACTGCAGAGGGCAAAGTGCATACGCAAAAATCGTCAAGGTATGATGCTTCTTGATCCTGATGTGATGATGCCAAATTCTGTGTTGAATGTTTAAAATGTGGAAAGCTATATCAACAATAGTATTGTGATATAGATTTATTATTGCTGTCCTCCAAACCTTTTGGCTTTTGTCTTTCCTTTGGAATAAAACTAGTATGACTGAGAGAGGAACAGCGCGTCTAGGCAAAGCGTTGTTTCTGAGTAAGAGGCTGCTCAGGCAAAACAGCGATATGGCAGCTGCGATCGTCTGTGAAAGACGAAAAGAGCCATACCTCACAATGAATGGGATATTCAAGATTTTGTTTGTCGGCTTGGCCGTTGATGACACTTTCAAATTGCTTAAAATAAAGGTAAATAAGCATTTCAAGCTCAAAAAAGAAAAAAAAATTGAAATGTAACAGATTTTGTTTTAACGGACATCTACTGCACTATCTTTCCCTCTTTATCTCTCATTATGCTTTTGATCTCCCCTTCTTATCAGAACAAGTTTCTCCTGTGTGACCTGAACTGAACTGTTTTTTGTTTTTTTTTATTTTCAGAGTATGATAACCTGGCCAAGATCATTCAACAACAGCCTGACAGACAGGAAACCACCAAGTAAGGCAAAATGTCCTGCTCTCTTGCATTTAAAACTAGAGGTTGTGTGTGTGTGTGTGTGGGGGGTATGATATGGTGGCGGGCATTATTTGATAATGGTGTAACCAATGTGGTTAGCAACAACGCAAGATTCAGCACAGGAACATTATCCATCCTTTGTGGAAAGGAAATGATGATGATGATGAGATGGCTGTTTCTTCGCTTGCGAAGATCACTGGGAAGAGATTGGATGCCAGTGACATGCTCCCAGGTGACTGCAGGCCAATTCCTGACCTGCAGGCTCTGGATCAGTTTGGGCACACATGGTCTTGAATGGTTGCAGTTTGGCTGGAAGAATATTAATGTGTAAAGGAGGTGGGTTGTTGGTAAAAGTATATACATATATATAAATATAGGCGCATCAAGTCTCTGATGAAAAAACCCAAGTTTCTCTTTGATCTTGTTTATATGTCAAGATTTGGCTTATGGCTGCAGTTTTGTAGTACTTTCTCAAACCCAAAGCTAACTAAGTTTTAGTATAATAATTTTTTTCTGTACGGACCAGAATTCAAAAGTGTTTCATATTGCCACTTATTTGAACGCAGTGATGAAAAACTTTTTTCAGGCTTTCCTTATGTCCTATAAGGAAAGCCTGAAAAAAGTTTTTTTATTGTAAGCATTGACACAGAAGCATAATTCTGTTGTAACTCTCTTGTTACTTTGGTAGCATGGTGATAATCTGATCCATGGGTCCTGAGTTCAAATCCAGAAGTGTTGGAATCCTAATCCAAGGGTCCAGGGTTCGAATCCAGGAGGAAACCATAAAGCACCATCTCTTCCATTGCCATATATACTACATGATCTCAGGACCAAGCTTCTATCTCAAAACCAAGACGTAGATAACTGCCTTTACACTTCCCGGACACAGATTCAGAAATACTGCAACTTCCACATAATAGCATTGGACTGAAGGGTTAGTGAGCCCAAAACGCTGCTGAATTGTCATTATCATCATCGTCGTAGTCACTTGTTACGAAGACTCCTGTCAATTTGATCTTTATTTTTGTTTCTTTTTCCTGCCCAAACTCTCGCTTGTATATTGTTGACCTGAGACTCATTTCATTTGTTATTTCCTACATCCAGGCAGCTAGAAGCCCTTGACAAAGAGCTGTCCACTTTGGCATCTACCAAGCAACAACTGGAGGAAAAGGTAGACATTTTTCATGGTCTTTAAAAGACAATTTACACACATTGTTGTAGTAAATTTCTTTGTCTTTCCACTTCTCCACTTTAATAATAGTTTTATCCTAACTCAAACCTAAACACAAACTGCAAGCCACCAATTCTTTGTCAAAAAAAGTGTGAAAACTTAACTATTTTTTTCAACGCATCTTTGGAGCTGTGTTAAAATATTTTCATTCTGAAGATATTGCAGTAGTGATGCTGTTTCTGATTTATTAATTATTAATTTCAAACCCTTATTTTCAATGAGCTAACCCTATTTGTTTAGATTATTAGATTGTTAAAACACTCAGTCATTCACAATGTATTTTGATGCTATTTAACATAAACTTTGTGAATTCAATGAAAATAAATGTTTGGAAGTCACGGTCCACTGCGTTTAATGTCAACATAATGTGAAGTGTACGTAAGTTCATAACTTTTCGACTTGACTTGGTATAAAAGTAAAAAATTTGCTCAGACTTAAAGCACTAAATGTGATACTCTTTCTGAATTTAAATATACGAGAAGCTGAGAACATAGTACTCTTACTTGAGGTTAACAGTGGAGGCAAAAAGTAGATAAAGGGTGTAGGCAAGTTGAACAATGTAAATGGAAATCACAAGAAAATAGCTGTCCCAAAGAAACAAGGACAAACCAAGTACATGATAAAAACATGTCGACCATTTGTCTTCAAAGGGAACAAATAATAATAAAAAGGTTTGTCCTTGTTTTCTTCAGGAAAGCTTTTTTCTTGTGATTTCCATTTACATTGATGTTAACAAGACAGAGAATAAGAGCTGGACAATTGTGTTAACAGAATTAGGGTAATAACATTTATAATAATAATAATAGGATAATACAGTAATAAGGTACATATGATGTAATATGCTTTGAAAAGGTGTTTTGTAAAACTTGTAATACATGTAAAAGGCCTACATGTACATGCATAATGTTGACACTAATTCCGTGGCTTCTTCCAAAGCTGGAGCTGAGAGGAAAGCAATTCCTTGTTCTCATCACATCCATTCATGAACTGCAGAGAATTCTAGAAGGTGAGGAGGTCCCACATGTGTTCATGTGAGAAATCGTGCATATTGTTGCATGTATATTAGACTTGTTGTTGTTGTTGTTGCAAACTCATGGATGATCAGATTAGTAGTTTAATGTTGTAATTAATTTTTGTTTCTTTTTCTTTGCAAACGTATGGATGATCAGATCATATCTGGTAGATTCTAGTTTAATGTTTGTAATTAACATTTGTTTTTTTCTGTACAAATTAGCTCCTTTGAATGGTATCAAATGAAGGTTTGACAGCTTAAGAAGGCCTTAAATTCCTTTTGTAGTTCTTCTGTCCTTATATTGACTTACTTACTTACTTACTTGACTTAATCCTCTTCATTCCCGGAGGAGCATAGGGCTGCTCTCTCCTTGTATGCAGTAACTTTTTTTTTATGACAGAGAGCTTACATGATGATGCATTCAAATTGCTTTGCTATTTACAGTGTAAAATCCAAAGTCATTCTTAATCTCTGATTCTCGTCCTCTTTCTGTCTCTGTCCTTCCTCTGGCTATTCCTTTCTCTTTTTTTTCTTTCTTTCGTTGCATGTTCTGTATGTTTGTCAGGCTAGTGTTATTTTGTGTGTATATCTGTCTTTCTGTGTATTCATTATCAATGATGAAATTGTCAGGCTGTATTGATTATTTTGCTGTCTTTGACTTTGCTTTCAGTTGATGAACAGAAGGAGAAAGAAGACAGTAAAAATGAAATGGAGACAAACTCAAGCTAGCGACTACACCTGACTACAATGGGTCACACTCACAAGTTTTTCTCTGTGCTGTTAAATTATTCAGAAACGATCGAAGTAGGAAGAGCCTTGCAGATAGGGGCCCTATAGTATTAACTTTTTGGTAATGCCTGAGAATGTGTTGAAGATTTCAGAAATGATTGCTGAAAGTGTAATGAATATTAATTGAATAGATTACCATTCCTCCAGACCATAAGGCCTATACACACTGAAGCGTAACCCTCTAACTGCCATATTCAATGATCGATGAAAAACAATATTTGCTAACTGTCAACATTAATGGTGTTTCATGTCTGAATCCTAATTTCATTCCACGCTAAAATGCACAAAAGCTACTCTGAATGGTTTTTTTTAATCATTTTTTTTTCACGATTTAATTAAAAAAGAAAAACATATTTTAGCAAGGATTCAGTGACAGATAGGTGGCAGTGAAGTGCTCGAGCTAACCCTGGTTTCAGTACTGAAAAGCAAAAAATAACACTGCCATTACATCATGTCCTAGACAGGATGGTAGTCTTTGTAGATGTACTCCCCAGGAGAATATTCTGCCCATTGCGACCACCTTTTCTATTTGAAGCCACAACATTATGACAGAAGTCTTGTCATTCAGTCATAGTCAGTAAAGGAAAGTTCCTTCAAGGCCCATGAGGCCCATAGAGCTAGAGCTTTTCCCGGTTTCGGTAACATGAAGTGGAACAGATGATTTTTTTTTGGTTCATCTCCAAGACAGGACACTTTAAGTCACCGCCTTGTGTGTTGGTGTAGCTGAGCAAAGAAAAATGTTGATGTGTGGAACTCTTCATTGTTCATTGCTGTAAATAAAACATTTCATTTCACCATTATGTTTCGTTTGTTGAGTAATCTCGTAGGTAATATTAATTATTTTTGCAGTGTGTGTACTTGACTTACTTACATAATAAGTAGGTCTACAATGAAATAATAACTCTTTAAGTGATAGGCCGAAAATCTCAGCCGGTAACACAGACATGTTTAAAGACCACACATATATATATGTAAACAGAGAGAGACTGGAAATGTCTTCATATTTATTTTACGGTTTGTTTCAAACTGAAACCAAGTGAAACAAATCGCCACGCTAAAAATAATAATGCATTTGATTACAAAGTCTTGAGAAAACGACAGCATAGTGTGAAAGTTGCAGTCCTTTACCAAACTACATTCTCAGTTCCTCATAAAGAATCTGACTGAGACGCCAATACTTTCTGTATCCAGTCCACGTGCGTGGACACTCTGGTGAAGACGTTTGGGTAGCCTTTGAGTAGACACGTATCCTCTCCCCATGAAACCACGCCCTCAAGGTAGTAGCGGCCCTTATTGGTGCACACCAGGGGCCCTCCAGAATCGCCCTGTTCATTATTATTATTATTATTATTATTACATGTACATGTATATGGTGGTGGTGGTGGTGGTGGTGGTGATATTTAATGAGGAAGGGTGAGATTTTGTTTGTTATCACAGGGTGAAAAGAATACTGACCTATTTTAAGGTCAATGTCTTTGATTGTTATGGACATATTACATGTGCGGTATTATATAAAGTAACAGCCCCCCCCACCCCTTTCCCCTTTTTCATATCTCGGTTTCTCGCTAAATGTAGGCTATGTACTTTTATACATGATGTAGTTATGTAGGGCCTACCAAAATGAAAGGCGCATTCTGACCTGTCTGATACTACCATTACTATCAATGGTGTAATTCAAAACTGTGTACTGTAAGGTTAACATTAGAAGAAGGCCGAGTAATCGGTCACTTGGTATCTGTCTGCTGGGTTACCTGTACATGCGTGACCCGTTTAGATCTAACCCCTTGGTGGCCAGGTTCAATGGACTCCCGCTATCTGGCGTTGTTCTTTTTTTTTTAAATTCTAAGCAATGACATCAACCCTACCACTACCGTTATGAAAAGTACAATAAGTCACCAAGTCAGAGTCAAGACGGAAGTCAAACTTAAACCTAATAGGCCTACACACCCTCATTCAAACCAAAAGTGAAGCCCAAACTCAAACCAAACCCAAACCCATACCCTAACTCAAACCCAGACCCATGCCTTAACTGAAACCAAACTAAACACTAACTTAAACCAAACCCATAGAATCTACGCTAACTCAAACCTAAACCTTAACCCAAACCCTAACTCAAACCAAACCCACACCTTAACAAACCCTAACTTAAACCAAACCCATACCCTAACTCAAACCCATACCCAACCCCAAACCCAATCCTCAAACCACCAATTACATGTAATTAATCCGAGAAGACGTACCCTAC
>JBDFRD010166548.1:0-12201 GCA_039654405.1 Bullina lineata | reverse complement strand
GTTGCCATTCGTGCCACTTGCAAGAAGCATCCAGAGGCTGTCTCTTCCTTTGAAGAAGCCCTTTTCCAGCCTTTCACTGACATACTACAGCAAGATGTGCAAGGTCAGTTTTTCTTTTGACTAAAGAGGGAAACAAAATAATTCTGATATCTTATATTGTTGAGTCAGGTATAAACACTACATAAAAATTCTGCTAAATTGTCTCAAAGTTTGTCTCTTTCCTTCTACTCTTATTTGCTTCCTGTCTATTTGCTCAATGGCATGTATGATAGCAACAAATGATGTCCTTCATGAGTCTTTGTTCATAGCCAACGTGTTAATTGCACCTCAGCTCTTGTTCAGTAAACTTAAATTGCTCATGTGGAATGATACTGTCGAATACAAATGATTTTGGAATTGATTACGGTATCATATTAATTTGTGTAACACAATGGTCTTGTAGCAAAGTTCTGTTCATAAATATTTCTTTCTACTTTTTTCAGAATTCATCCCTTACGTATTTCAAATCCTGTCCTTGTTGATGGAGCAGCATGGAGGTCAGATTCCACAGACATACATGGAGTTGTTTCCTCATCTCTTGTCTCCTGTCTTGTGGGAACGGCCAGGAAATATTCCTCCTCTGGTCAGGCTTATCCAGGCTTACGTTCAGAAAGGAGCTGCACAAATCGAAACTGAAAGGCTGGTGAGTTGAAGATTACTAGTGTATCTCTGCAAGACTTTTGTTTGTACTTTAATTTTTTGGTGCCTTTTTTTTTCTTTGAACTGTCCTTCATACAGAACAGGGTCATTAAATTGTGGTGTGGATACCAGTCCTACCTTGTGGGTCTTCAAATATTTATGTTATTCATAAAATTTCAGTGTATTGATAATAATAAACAAATGATATAATGATATTTGTTATCAGTATGCCTTTTGATTTTTATGACTCGCGATTTCCTGGCTCATGGAATAATGCCGCTTGTTTGAGAGGGTAATTTCATGCTGTAATCTAGTGTTATGAAGACATGCCTGGATGTTTTATAGCTCATGGCCTTCTTTTATCATGATTGTGTATTTGAAGATATTTCTTTCCAAATGCAAAATGATTTTTATTGTTTTAATCCCCAACTTTGCCACTTTATTAGTTTTTTTTACTTAATTATTTTTTTTAGAATGGCCTTTTTGGGGTATTCCAAAAACTGATTGCTTCAAAGAACCATGATCATGAAGGCTTCTATCTTTTGAACTACATCACTGAATTTATTCCCAGGTGAGTCATGATTTTATAAGTTAGGCTTTGGAGACTTGGGAAAGAAATGGAGCTTACTTACTTACTTACTTTATCTGTCCCCAACTCTACCTTTCGGTGTATGGGTTTGTTTTAATGATCCCTTTCCAGGCCACCCTGTCCTTACATTTCCTACTTCCTTCGGTAAAGGTTAGATTTCTTTGTTTTAAAGCATCTTTTATCTCAGAAATGGAGCATGTTTCAATAATGTTCATGCAAAACTGGTGATGACCTTAGCTTGAATTTTTCAGTTTTAAAAAGTTTTACCCTGTGTCCTTTTCTTTTGATTGGACTTTATGGTTTTTCTTCTTTTTTTTTTTTTTAGAACAGATACAAATTGTATTGAGTGCTTGGCTGAGTTTGAAAATTTTTTATAATTTTCTCTATGTAAATTATACATTGCTACAATCTTGTAAAATAAAGTGTTATTTATTTACTTCAAATTTAATTTTTTTGTGACTTTTTTTTTTTCAAATAAAAATTTTCCAGCTGCACATTTCAGTTTTATTGAAATGCTACATAGAACAACATCATCTTTCATAATGATTGTTGTTATATATATCAAGTTACAAACAAATGTAACATTTTTTTCATAGCCTATATGGACCAAAGAGTCAAAGAGGTAGACCTTATTCAAATTTGTGAAGCAGAAGAGGTCACCTCCCAGAGCTGTCTTTCACACAACGGCATACCAGCACAGCCTAGGTACTATATGGTGACCTTTGATGCCAGACTTACTATGGCCAAGATGCTTCTTTCTTTGATATGACAATATTTCTTTTTATTTTTGTTTCTAGGGAAAAAGTGAGCCAGTATGACAAACAAGTCTTCATTCTTCTCTTTCAAAGACTGAGCAGTTCTAAAACAACAAAGTTTATTAAAAGTAAGTCATATTTATTTAGTTGTATAAGGTTTTCATTTCATGCATTCACTGGGGAAGTTGGCTGTTTGATTAAATTAATTTTTGAAAATTTGATAATTGTAAATGTGGAAAATTTGGATTGTATTGTTATGCTAAGCGCAACTCAAATTGAAACTTTTGGGTACTTTCAATGATATATTATGTGATACATTTCATCTATATTTTATCATCGATTTCAAAGTCTACCTCTTCAATTTTCGCCCAAATCATTTGTAATAGAAAATATGTGCTTATAATAACTTATATTAACTTTTATATGGCAAAGTCTTCAAATCCTGAAACAAGTAGAGGAATATAAATCTAAATATCAATAATATTATATTTAGTGCACAACTAAAGAAACCCTTTACCGTGGGAAATAAAATCAGAGGACACTATCAGTGTTATAACATAAAAAAAAATTTTTTTTATGTGAACTGTGAAGCAAGAAAGTCAGTGGCATGATTTGGCAGACACTACAAAAATGCCTTGCTCTCCCTTTCTAGGTTTACTCGTCTTTTTCTGCCTCTATGCTATTAAGAACGGCGCCACTGTTTTGGTGGAAACCATTGATGGTATACAGCCAAAGTAAGTATTTGTTCTGCCTAAAATACCATAAATTGCATTTGTGTAATTTAATATTTTCTTTCTATGAAGGCATAATGTTGTGTAGGAACCTTTTGGTCTGACCTGAAATGTTTTAATGCTTTGCAAAAAAAGAAGGATGTGTGGGTAATCTGTAAATTGCCTTTTTATGTTGTAAAATTTATTGGAAAGGGGCTATTTTCTGTTGTCGTTTTATTAAAGAAAAAATTGCAGTATAGTCATGTCACTTGTAATATTTTATAATTGTAGCATATGTCTTGAACCAAATATTGCAACGAGGCAATTGATTAAACTTCTGCACATGAAAAATTTAATTTCAACATGTAGTAGACGGCCTTTTCTAAAATTTGTTTCTTGAAGCAAAAATGCTTTTTGTTTAAAAACATTATGTTATTTATATTCTGCTTTTTTATTTATTTATTTTTTATTTTTTTGTCAGGATGTTTGGCATGGTGGTGGAGAAACTATTTTTGCCAGACCTGCAGAAAGTCTCTGGCCACACATCCAAAAAAATCTGTGCTGTTGGTGTGACTCAGATTCTCACTGAAGTACCAGCCATGCTTTCTACAGATTACTCAGGCTTGTGGTGAGTTGTAGTTAGTAACACAACTTCATTTAGTTCAGTATTTGTACTGCTATGTAGGTCTAATGCATGTGGATCTTTATCATTTCAATCTGATCATATTCAGATTGTAAAAAAAAGTCTGTGGAGAATCAAAGAGAAAAGACTTGTAACTTACGAATGATTTGATGGAGGTGGCTTATTCTTTGTAATTGTATTCTTCATAATACAGGATTTGGTATTGACTTTTATCATTGATGTATTTCTCCTCTTCCCCGGTGTCTTAGGTCAAATAATCTATCTCCTTGTGATGTACTTTAGGCCCTATTTCTTTCTCTTTTTTTTCCCTTGCAGTTTTTGTGCTTTTCTTCTTTGTCTTGGTCTCCTTCCCATTAAATGAATTTTCTACTTTCTCAATGTTCTTTCCTTCTCTAACTCTTTGTTATTCTCTCTCTATGTATGTTCTTTTCTTCTGTCTTGTCCTGCTATGTGATCCCTCCAAAAGAACAAACAAGTTACCTGGCTCTAGTTCTGTAAAGTATGGAGGAAACAACAGTGTTTTACATAGCATTTGCAATTCATCTTCTTTATTGTTTTTCCCCCCTTTCAGGGCTCGCTTTTTGCAGGCTCTCATTGGTCTGTTTGAGTTGCCTGAAGATGACTCTGTGCCTGATGATGAGCACTTTATTGAGATTGAGGACACACCTGGTAAGAAATTTTATTTCAATAAAGGATCTTAGTCATGCTAAATCTGTGAAATGGGAATAATGCGTGTTTCACAGATGAAACAAATATGAATGATTTGCATGGATTGCTACTCCTTTTGGTTGAATATATTGTCTCGCTTTCCATCTGTTGTAGGAAAGAATATTTTGAATAATTAAGATAATGGAAATATCTAGCCGTAAATGTAAATCGAATACATCCTTGTCCATTTAAGGATGCATATTAATTTTTGCTTTTAACATGGCAAATTTTTCCTCTATCAAATCTACCTCTTAAGTCATGTCTAAGAATGGATACTGTTGCTATTGCCATTGCCATTTTTTTCATTGATCAACAGGTTATCAGACATCTTACTCTCAGTTGGCCTTCGCTGGCAAGCAAGAACATGACCCATTAGTGGGTTTCAGTGAGGATCCGAAGATTAACCTTGTGAAAAGCTTAGAAAAAATGTCAACTCGACATCCTGGAACGGTAGGCAATAGCAGTATTATATTTTCTGATTATGGTATTCAAAAAAGCAATGACTGTTAAGATCTGCCTCTTTTCTTAATGTGACAAGAGTACCAGTGATATAAACCTAGTGTAAGGCTGTTGGTTAAAGCTGAATGTAAAAAGAAGAATAATTTTGCACAAAAGGGTTTGGTTTTTTTTGCTGTTTTTGCCTATGATGGCAGCATTTGTCATGCATGAGACATTTAAGGTGCAATTTCCAAAAAATTTGACAGAATAATTATTCAAGTAGTGGTAGACATGTGAAGAATTTTGTATTTAACACGCAAACAAAGTATTGGTACTTCGGTAATAGTAGTTTCTCATTCCATCGACAGACATAGCGTCTCCCAAAAATTTTGCTCTGTTTTTAAGTGTAGCCTGGGTTAAATTTGGAGAGTATTCAAATGTCAAGATAGAGATAAAAAATAAAATTGCCATGTAAAGCAATCCTGTCAACTCATCTTTATAATTCCATAAACACTGTTGTTTTTGTCTTGACAGGTCCAGCCTCTCATCAGTTCTGGAATGGAGTCCCAGGCTCAAGACTTTCTTCTTCAATACTGTCAGACTGCAAACGTGAACCTTGCATGATTGGAGGTGCTTTGTATGAACATTATTGAAAAGGAACATTGAATGTATTTACTACAGCAACAAGATCTCACTTGTAATTGCAAGAGCATCTTACTGTTGATTTGCAGAGAAAAATAGGAATGGAAAAACCATTTTTTGGCTGATACCGTCATGGTTCATATGAGTTGAGTTATAGAGGGAAAAAGGCGAGATCAGTTTCAAGTTTCAGTGTTATGGAGCATAACTTTGTTTCTGTAAATAAAGGGAAAAAAGTAAACTCCTTCGTTTAAAAGTAAACATGATCCCCCTGTCCTCTTTTTTCTTTGCTGCATTTATTAAAAACTACTGTTTGAACAAGATGCCATGTATCTCAGCTTATATTGTGTTATGGTTTGATGCTTTCATGCAGGTTCGAAAATATTTCAATCCTATTATGTTTGTGCCGAGGTGCTTATGAGGGTAACCAGATGATTAGAATTAAACCTCAACCCTTGATCATGTATTGATTGTCTAACTTGATTAGTAATATCAAATATAGAAAGTGTTGAAATCTTTCCAATAATCTTTGTTCAACATACAGAGCAAAATATTAGGTTGAGAACTGTGGAATGTGAGATCAACATTTTGATGTCTAACTCTCATGGAACACTATTGCTCTTGTCATTCTCATTCCCAGAATTGCATATAATGAGTAGTTTTACTTGTCGTGTATAGTTACGCATACTATTAAAAGTAAAAGCTACAGGATGTACTAGAATATGGTAAATTGTGACTTGGGTGTTGTTACTTGTGAATAAACATTGAACTAGCTAAAATTTTAAAGAATCTAATACATTTTTTAGGGTTACGTCGGCTAGATCAAATACAATGTATGCTTCCTGGCTTACCCTCATTCAGTTGAGTCAAAAATGAATACCTCCCCCCCCCTTTTTTTTTTTCACATTCACATTATATATTAATAAAATGTTTGCTAATGTGGATAACCTATAAATGCAGTGTGACATTAAAAATGTATTCATTTGGACCTACTTTTGACATTGGTAGGAGGACAGAATATCAATTTCAGTCAGTAAGGAGTTCACTTTCTGAACAAGTGGGTCCGAGTTCGTCCCCCGTAATTGGCAGAATTTTTTCTGAGAACTTGTTGATCTTTATTCACCCCTGACTCCAACTGGGTAGTGCAGAGTCTGAATTCTGAGCTCTATTGGAGATGAGCTATAAAATCGGAGGTCCCGTGTGTATGTTATGCATGTTAAAGACTTATTACCAAGTCTGTTTGCTTATTATTATTTCAATTTCATGCTGGCAGTGAAAAATAATCTTCAAATATTAGTATTAATATACACTGCATGGAAGTACAATGATGTGAAAGGTTTTTGCCATCAGGCTACTTTGTTGTTACTTTAAAAAAAATCTATTTTGCGTGCCACTGGTGCACTTAATAGATTTGGCATTACTATTTTCAAACACTGCCATTTTTATCAGTATCATGAAAATAAAAGTCCAGATCATGACAGTAACTACCACGCAAGCATGCTCTTGTGATAATTTGTTACTTTAGTGTACACGTAGTTTTGTGTAGCGAAGCCCAAGCCACAGTCTGATGCTTTATTCTGTATCTAATAGCTTGGAAAATACAATTATTTCAGTGTGTTTTGTCAGCGATATCAGACCATCTTGATAGATGGGCTGGGAAAATTAAATTCAGTGCAAAAATTACTCAAGCTAGCAGGAGATCTTTCGCTTATCAACCACTGTTTCAAAAGTGAAACAGGAGATTAAAAATTGTTTAGTTTTCTACTGTCCTTTACTTATGGACCATTGTGAAATGTTGTACATGTATATTTATCACTGAATGTTGCAAAGATTTTGCATTAACCCATGTAGAGTGTACTGTCAAAATAACTGAAGTTTTGATATTCTTCACCATTTGTCATTACAGTGACTGTTCTTGTTGGTATAAAGAATCATGTCTTATTGTGAGTTGTATTCATTTTTCATGGATTAAAAATTATACTTGATATGATCTGTCACCCAATCTTAAAAAGCTCATTTTATTCAAAAATGTGTTCAAATATTTTTGGGAAATCGAAACTGAACTTTCGAACTTCGTTACAAAAATACCTGATCAAATGTTGTATAATCATAGATCTGATGAATCCAGGAATTTTGGAGGGTCATTCAAGCCTGTAAGTAGTGTAATACTTGTATTTTGGCATATTTTTTTTTTCATATCAGACTTCAACTACTTTAGAAAGTAGTATTTGGTGTTAATCCTAAAATATTATTTTACTACACATGAAGAAATTTCGAGCTAAGTCTAGTAGGCCTGTAATTGGTAAAGATGTTAAAGGTTCTCACTTAATTACTAGAAAAAGAAATTAGCATTCTCTTTGTTGAGCACAAAGAATCTGTAGGCCCTGATCCAAAATTTAACTCTTGGATTGAAAAGGAAAATTCAAACTTCTTCAAGGCATGTTAACTGTCAAACTCATTGCAGAGTGGCATAGCAAAGATTGTATAGTGTGGCAAATAGCATTAAGTCGATGATGATAAATAATCGGCAACAAATTAACCAAGCTTCAAAACATTTTCTCTGCCAGCTAGGAAGAGAAAGTGACTTGGGAGGGGTTGAAGACATTGACAAACCACTGTTGTTACAGGTGCCATGAAATTTTAATTATGTAGACTTCACTGTAACTGTAATTTATGAAAAAATTCTCTCTTCTGTGTACTCATCTTGATCTTTCTGCAAAGCCTTTTACTTATTCCTTAGAGATTAAAGGTAATAAAAGCTCTTAAACTATCTTTGTAGTCTTCCCCGAACCATCAATGCCCTGTAATTATTGATTTTTCCATACTTTGATAAATAACAAAATGCTGCTGACGTACATCAAAAACGTGGGTTAAATTTTCATGAGATTGTGTTCCAGATTAAAAGTCCCATTGTCATGCCTCATTTTTGGTACTGAAAAATTTACCCCTCCACTTTATGCTTGTTAATTGTTAGTCATTTTTGTCTTTAAGACTGCCGATAGAAATGCTATAACAGGTATCAACATTTATGAATATATATATACATGTATATCCATACATTTTAAGCAAGTGTCAGAGATAGAAGTCTGGCTTGAGTCTTGGCCACACTGATCCTGACATTATGTTGTAAGAAGACACTACATGTTTTCCCTTCTCACCACCCAGCTTCAAAGTGCGCACCAGTATATTCGGCTGGGAAAAGTAATATAATAAATAAAACTATGTCATACCATTGTCCTGACAAGGTGGTGATCTAGTCTTCTTGTGGTTCTGAAACTAGAACAGAAACTCTGGTTCTTTGGGCCTAGGGGACTTTGCTTTTATTTCATGTTTTCTAGATCTAGAGTACAGAGGAGTTGAAGCGGCCCCCAGTCCTGGCCATTATTTTGGTTTTGACCTGCCACATTATCATGTATATAAATAACGTATGAAATCTTAGGTTAGCCATTTGTGTGTGTGCAAAATGTTCCTTTTCATTTGATGTATTTTGTTGTTACTCTTAATCCCTTATTACTTGTTTATATGACATCAAAAAATTGAGATGTAAAAGTTATGAACTGTCTTTTGTGTTTTATGTACATATTTTTTTTCATCATTTGCAATTTGAGTCAAAAACTGGAAGTTTAAAATTTCAACTGTCAAATTTCTTGTAAATAAAACTGTTCACGAAGTCTAGTCTACTGCTTCATTTTTTAATGAACCTTTTATTCATAAATTAGAGAAAATAATTTGTGTAAAAATAAGGGAAAGACTCATCTGGTGTTTAAAGTATTTGCTCTTCCCAAAATTAATCTCCAACTCATGTCAAAATGCTTCAGATATTAGTTCCAGTTCCATTTATGAATCTTGCAAGAAAGGAAAAGGTGTGGGTAGATTGGCCATATTTCATCTGATTGGTCGAAACGGGTTACATGGCCAAAATTCTTGCTCTACAAGATATTAGTATTAGGCCATAAACAAAATAAATAAGTACACTGTGTCTACATCTAACAAGTTCTACACTCTTTTACTTTTAGTTTTAGATTTCTCACAAACATTCAGTGGGCCATCACTTGCCTACTTTTGTACGATTTTAGACTGTAGACTGTCAAGGGATCTTTATAGCTAATCTCCACTAGAACTCGGCATTCAGATTCCGCACTACCCAGTTGGAGTCGGGGGTGAATAAAGGTCAAGTTTGTTGAAAAAATCCACCTGCCACTGGAGGGAATCGAACTCAGACCCATGTGATCAGACTCAGATAGTAAATGCCTCAGTAACTGATCTATTCTGTCCCCCTGCCAACGTCAAAAGCAAGTCCTAATGTACCGGTATACACTTTTAATGTACATTTCATTTTATAGGATATCCACACTGGCAAAAATACAACTCGGATTTGGTTCATATAGCATCTTACTGTTCCTTTAACTTTAACGCAACATCCTAATCCTTGCAACTGATCCATGTTGAAATGAATTATGAGAGATGTCGCCAGTAATGGACAACCAAATACCATTAGACTTCAAAATAACATGTATTTATAACTCACTTAATCACAATACAATGTAATTAGCTCCTAGTCTGGAATTTATGTGTTTGTGCTGTTTTCTTCTGCTTAATAAAAAAAGTGTCTTCCTCATGAGGAATCCACCTTTGCTTGCATGTGAAACATTCAATGTGGTGGTGGCTCTATTCGTGAGCATGAAATTGAAAGCGTGACGTGAAATTGTATGACAGCACATATGTGTCATATGGTGTGAGGCATCAGGTGCAAAGCCTCAGTTCCTATAGATTCTGTCTGGCAGGCCTAAGGGTAGATTTGTAAAAGACTGATCCTAGGTTTATCAATGGTGGTGTCTATGAGACAGAAAGGGTGGGATGTTTAAAAATATGAAGGTCGTGGGTCGAAATCCTGACTCCACTGTGTTTTATCCTGGGGGAAAGACACTTAATAATGCACTTTTCATGTCCCAACCCAAGTGCGAATTGATACATGTACCAGCATTGTATTTTGCTGTGACGGTAAATCTATGGGGGGCTAGTGTCCTGACAAAAAGGTGATCTTGTATCATTTATTCTACTTTACACTATTGAAATGGTAAGCTGCATCTCTTTGGGCAAAAAGGCTTCGATGGAAGTCAACTTTTTTTTTATCAAAAGTAAAATTAATTTATCTGTACATAGGATAAAGGCCTACACAATTTAAAAATGCTCCTAGCTGTTTCGAAACATGTTCTGTGTGTCATCAAACTACTTGATTTAAAAGTTTTTGCTGTCAAAAGCGGATTAAACCAAACTCTTTCCTCACTTTAGGCCAAAGATCCTGATTTTGTGTCGTATGGAGGGAGGAACAGTTTCATTTGGAACACTTTAACACATGTATTCAAATTGACAAGACCAACAAAATGTCTCTATTGGCTTTTGCTGAGAGGACAAACATAGATGACAAGCAGTTCCAAAAAAAAAACTGATACCAGAAATAGTTTACATATTTTTTAATTATACTTAAGTCTGCACACTGAACATTAAACAAACTGCGGATGACTTATTTTCCTGTGTAGATAGTAGATGATTTGATGAGAAGATGATGATCTAATGAAGCCATGACTGCAGAACAGCCTGTGGAAGAAAAACATTAAAATATTAAAATAACAAACGAACAGAAATGTTCAACACAGCATTAAAAAATTCTTCCTTAGTAAATAATAAAATTGGTATTTGGTAGATAAAGACAAAGAGTCTATGACACTAATGAATGTAAAACTAAGATCTATGGTAACAACTTTTCTGGCAAGAAATAATCTATAATTTCCACAGTTAACTGTTTTCGTGTGGTGTGGTGACCAAATGGTTAGAGCGTTGGGTTCCTAATCCAAGGGCCCAGGTTTCGAATCCGGGAGGTGGCCCTGTTGTGTCCTTGGGAAAGACACTTTACACCAGTTTTCCTCTCCTCATGCAAATGCGAATTGGGTACCGGCATATTCTGCTGGGGAAGTAAACCTGAAGAAAAAAGTTATCTGTTCCGCTTCATGCTAACAAAACTGCTCTAGCTCTATTGGCCTCAATGGCCTTAAAGGAACTTTGCTGTTTTCAGTGACATTGACATGTGAATCATCAATGAACAAAAACAACAGGACACACACACACACACCAAAATCTATTTTGCACCTGTATTTTAAAAAAATTATAATTGTTTTGTTTGTTTTAGTTTTATACAATATAAATTGTGTCAGCTGTCTAACACTGTAAAATCAGATGCACGTAAATAGTACACAAAGTACATGCATTACATCCTGAAAACTCTCCTCCAGTAGAAATCATAAGTGTTCCAGGTTTTAAAACTTGGCTTCACATTTTATTCTGTAAAATGGGAATAATACAGAAACAAAATTTACAATGACACAAACTACATACCACGACAGGGAATGAGATGAATGGCTGCCAAGTGTCCTCAATCCAACTTTTTCACATTGTTTACTGACACATAATGGTAAAGGACAACGAGGAGAAACAGGGCCACTCCAAGGCCATTAGCAAAGATTGCCAACTGCACGTCAGTGATCATTATGTCTTCTGAAAAAAAAAAGTGAAAATAAATAGATCTAGATTAATTAAACAGATAAGAGAAGGGACATAAAATCACAGGAAGCCCAACTTTGTGAATTTGATGGAAAAAACAAAGTTGCCAGCATTCTCATCAAAATGTTTTTAAAAAAACGTTCAAGTTTTGTTGGTTGAACGTCTCTCCAGAGACAATTTATGTCCCCATATCATAGCACTGTTACCTTAGTTGTGAGAAATAATGACAGTTTAATCGGAGAAGTGAACTTGATGCCACATGGCTGTGAAGAGAGAGCAGCTGACTTCAGTACTAGCTTCATGAGATTAAAGTACAGTCGAACCTGCCCAAGACGGACACCGAAGGGAGAGGAAAAAAGTGTCCGTCTTGCGCAGGTGTACGTCTTCGGCAGGTAGTGTCGGTTCTTTTCTTTGTCTAACGTTAGTTTTCCGCAGGTCCGATATCGCCGACGGATTAGGCAGGGCCATTGCAGGGGTGGGGGG